>JAMZAV010005304.1:0-55227 GCA_024449915.1 Sweltsa coloradensis | reverse complement strand
ACATTGTTTGTGTAGAGGCGTGAATTTGGGATTTTTTGGATTTTTTATAACGCTACTCGATCGGGCCTTCTCGTGATTAATTCTGTATGTTAAATGTCTGTCTGTCCGGGCTCATACGGCCGAACGGCCAAATAGATTGAGCTGAAATTTTAAACACACATCCGTGACCAGGTAACTGAGAACTGCTAACAAAATGAGCACAATCCATTTCGATTTAAACCTACAAGAAATAATAAACTGAAAAATACGTTGAAATGTATAGGAATTATTTTAACGACAATGGTTTTCATTTTGAAATAATATTTTTTGTTTGTTATTGACCTGGCTGTGAAATGTCGTGTCCAAGGTTAATCGAATGTTGGACGTCAAGGTACCCCCGAATTCCGCTCGTAGATTGAGTAAACCTTGTAATATTTTCAAGTATTTCGTATTGGCTATGTTTTCCAAAGTATTGTCACAGATGATAGACTACACTGCGTTATATGCATTTCAAAACATGTTAAATAATTTTTTAAATACAATCTAGAAATAACAAAAACTTTCCCAACCAGGGGATTGAACTCAGGTCACCCACATTTTGGGTATACCGGCGTCTTAGCCAACTAGACTAGGAAAACGCCAAAGTTGTTGTTGACGAGTGTTGCGCCGAGTGAGCGAGTCATGTGTTGAGTACACGGGAGCATTTGCATTTAAGTAAGGTAAGTATAATATAGGTATAAATAATAGGGTTTTAAAGTTTAGTTGTTGGTATAAGAGCACGTCAACTGTAAGGTCATAATGCGCCATACTAGCCTATGATAGGCTAGGGGGCCTTAGGTGCTCGAAGAATTATTATTTTTGGACTTAGCATGGACTTAGAATAGATACTGGCGCTAATGTAAATCCATGGTAGGGACAGGCCAAAGTCGTTGTTAGACGAGTGATAGAGCCATGTGTTGAGTACCCGGGAACATTTGCATTTAAGTTAGATAATTATATTGTGGTATTAATAATAGTGTTTTTAAGTTAAGTTTGTATAAGAACACGTCAACTGTAAGGCCATAATGCGCCACTCTAGCCTATGATAGGCTAAGGAGGCCTATAGGTAGGGGGAAGAAAAGTAATGTTAGTAAGTACTCAACACATGGCTCACTCACTCGTCTAACAACGACTTTGGCGTTTCCCTAGTAGGCCTATTGTTCTGAGTATACAATCCAAAATTCACGACTCTACCACAAAACCCCTAATTGTTAGGCTAATCCGCCTAGCTAACAGCCCTACTTATGTGTACGATTGTGCACTTTTAAGTTTCCTTTTTGTCTAAAACTTTTGCCACAAACTGTGCATGAGTATGGCTTTTGATCAGTGTGTATCATCTGGTGGACTGAAAAATTACGAGATTCCGAAAAGGTGGCAGCACATACCTGGCATTTGAAAGGTCTTTCTCCTGTGTGAGCTGCTCGCATGTGCCTTTTTACAGCGGAGGCACGGGTATATTTCTTGCCACATTTGCTACAACTATACTTTTGCTGAGTTAATATTTGTCTGTTTGTTGAGGCGACTAGCTGGGGCTGGGGTTTCCTTCTCACTGGTCTGATGGTCACAGGGTGTGGGGAAACCACTCCCGTCGTTGCATGGGCGGACGTTGGCACTCCTGCTGTCACAGTCAATGGAGCCTAGCAACAACATACAAGACATTTGTTTGTTTGTTTTACATATAAAAAATAGACAAACGTCATTGCAACTAACACTAAGGGATCTCGATTTTTTTTTCCTTAAAATTTGTCATTTCGATAAAATGATCAACCATATTTTTTCGTTAAATAATCGATCCTCAGTCTCCTTATTGTTCAAAAAGTCCACTGCGAGACCTACGACACGCGTACGACGCAAGATACAGAGTGCGAAGCTTCGTCCCTGGAGTACAGGCAACTTGCATTGCATGCTGCAGGGAAGAATACTCACCTCGCGCATTTTTGTGTACCTATGTCTGCTTATAATTCAATGTAGTATTGTGCGGGAGTAGTATCAAGCGGAGACGAACACTGATTACAAACTTGTTGAAGTAGCGCACCTGTGTAGTGTAACCGATATCACAGGCTCTGCGGAAAAAGACCACCAAAATAACTGTGCGTATAATTAAAAAGTTTTTTCCTTGAGAATCGATTCTTAGGTCAAATGATTGATTCCAATGTTTTGGAATGGATGTGATCCCTAATTAAATGGATAACAAGGTTGGCTTGGCCTCGTTTTATGAATGTGTCCCACTGTAAATCAGTTACGTGTGGCCGAGTGGGTAGTGTCGAATATATAGGCCAACCTAGAAGTAAGGCTATGTGTTACTTCTCAGGAACCCTTATTCTCGAAATTCTTGAAATTTTCCACTCATGTGAGTGAACTCACACACATTGCGATATATGAGTCACAAAACGCACAAAATGCTATTCTCGAGATAAAATTGAGAATGAATTCTCCCACTCACAAGGCTCTCACTGGGACCCTTCAACGAGGCTACCCAATATTGCTCCACGAACCACTAACCAATATGATTCAAATAGTTTGAAGATAGCCGTTCCACCCGGCCAATAGCAACCCTCCCTTGGCTCGTCTAACGGGACACGCAGAGCGGTGGGGGTAGCAGTGATGCGATGCACTTGTTGGCTAGGAGTTGAGTTGAGTTGCTCCCTCGTAGGCTACCAAAACGCATTATGTCTTAAGCTGGCAAAATAACATGAATAAAGTGAAGTCAATACTAAGCTGTGTACACCCTGCATGCAAAAATATTTAATTAAAATACGGTGTTGACTCTACGGTTATGGGGTATCTTTTAATATTAATTACATAATAAAATAGTACGTGTTGTAATTTGTGGTAAGTGGCTTGTTAACATCATAACGGTAGGAGCCTAGAGTAGGCTTGCGCAGGGGGTAGGAAAATATTTTGACATCTACATTCAACAATGTATTATGTCTATGCCGTTATTGATGATACATTCCATTAAAATTGTATTCTAACCAATATTAAAGAAGTGTAAGCTATGCTAAGCTACGTTATAATATATATAACCACCCAATTGCTTTGTGAGAGAGCAACCGAGGCCGGTCTCACAAGGATTTTCAAACGTGACAGTGACTTCGAGTGAGTGAGTACACTCATAAAACACGCGAAATCGAGAGTCGAGAATAGCAATTCGCCGTCAGTGAGTGAACTCACTTCACACGCCCATTTCACGCCGTGAATCGCCAGTGAGAAAACTCGAGAATAAGGGTCCTGATCAGCTGTTGTCAGGCAGACACACCCAGTCACAGCCTCCTAACGACTGTGCTGGCAGGAAGTAGAATAAGGGTGGTGGAAGTAGATTAGGCAGTGTGAAGAAAGATCGATGAAGAGGGCAAGGTATGTAGAATACGACGACAAACATTTTCCCGAATAAATACTAAACCATCCATCAGACGATCTACTCTCAATTCGCCCAGACCAATCTACATCCGTTGTTCTACAGTAGACTCTAGTTACAAATTATGCCTACTTCTGTTCTGCTGCTGCTTGCTGCTTGCTGCTGCTTACTTCTGTCTTTGACCTTTTAGAGTTATGCTCTGAAGCATCTGTTTCTGTTTCTGGTGGACCCAAACCATATCTGTAACATACCATTATCATACTGTAAAGTTTAAATAACAGCTTGGTTAGATAGCTAAAAACAGATGAAGCAAGACACAAGAATAGCAAGACATCCTTTAGTATATTAGAGTAGGTCGGTCGAGGAACAAAAAGATTTAAAAAAAAAATGCAAACAAAAAATTTGTGCGTGTGTGTGTGTGTCCACTGTATTCAATTATTGTGTGGGCCTGCTATTTTTGTATGATATTATTTTGTATTACTATTGTATTAAATGGGAAAAGGTTGAGACAGGATAGGTAGCAATATAAAATTCACATCGGCAATTCACATGCTGGTGACTGTGCCAGCTAATTTGAATATATAGGCCTAATAATAATAGTATACATCAATACACTTATTTTGTCCTTTAAGAGACTCATCTGGCAGATGATAGTATAGGGGAAACGTGGGTACCTTAATAGGATAATTGGAAACACTTCAACCACCAACAAAATAATTGTGAATGAATTCTAATTCTGAACTTTTCCATGTAATTTATCATTGTAAAGGATCACAGCCTTGCAGGTCATTTCCTACCATAAATGATCAACATTTCACTTGTAATATGCAAATGTATCTAAATTATTTAATTAACTTTTAGTCAATATTCATAAAATCATATGTTTATGTATCAATAGGGATTCATTATACCACCAGCCGCAGGGTAGTGTTTTGGGGGGTTTACTTTTCCTTATATATATAAATGATATGAACATTTGCTGTCCTGAAGTTTTTTTAAAGTTATTTGCTGATGATGCTTTAGTATTTGTAGCCGGTAGTAATTTCAAGGAATTATGCGACAGAATGAATAGAGCAATTGTGAAGATAGTGGAATGGTTTGCTAAAAATATACTTAAATTAAATGTAAGTAAGTCAGCTTGCATGTTAATAACAAGTTCTACTAAAAAGAGGAGAGCTATATTGAAAGAAAACCCTGAGAGAGTTATGATAGAAAATCAAGTATTACAATTCCAGATCACTGTCAAGTATCTTGGTGTTATGATCGATGCCATTTTATCTTTTAATGAACATGTATCATATTTGTAAAAAAATCTCAAAAAAGGTTGGACTGCAATTCAGAATAAGTAAATTTTTATCACATTGGGCAAGACTTTTACTTTTTAAGCCTATTATAGCTCCGCATTTTGATTACTGTGCTTCACTTCTCCTGTATACCAATAAAAGCAATATTGACAAGTTGCAAAAAATTCAATCGAAGGCAATGAGATGTATTCTGGGTTGTAATAAAAGAACACATAGGAAGGATATGTTGAATGCGTTAGGTTTCCATTCCGTCGAGCAAAGAATTATGTTAAAAAGTATGTTGTTTTTACATAAAATAGTATGTGATACAGGTGATAACTATTTAAGTGAATTTCTAATGAAAAACTGTGAAAACCATAATCATAACACTAGGAACGCCAACCAGTTTTTTATTAAAACCATGACAAATTGTAGTTCTGAAAGGTCTCTTTTTACTAGTGGCATTAGAATGTACAATAAAATTCCTGATAATGTGAAGGGTCAATCCATGTATTTGTTTAAAAAGCAGTTGAGTGAGTTTGTGAAAAAGGAGTGTCCATTCGGTAATTAAGTGGTGATAAAGGATGTCGTCTGCGGGCATTGGGGAGGGAGTTTAAAAAAAAATTTAAGTCTACATTTTAAATAATAATAATTTTAGTATTTTGTTAGATTTAAGGTTGCTATTATTGTCTTTTAGTTTGTAGGCCTTGACTGTCCTGTATTGGATGTATGAAATCAGTGTAATGTATACTAGTTCTGCTGAACTAAATGAAATAAAGAACATACATACCAACTATCAAATCACACACACACAGAGTTAATGTCCATTTTTTAATCTGTAAAGTAGAACAATACATAAACCTGTGGTATTTAAGATAACTGCCGCTTAGTTGGAATGATTTCATCAAGTAATAAGGGAGTAATTAGAGTTTTGAAACAAAATATTGCCATATGATAAAGCACGGGACGAAAATATCATAGGCGTTATCATGCTCGAATGATCAGTCAGACAGGGCTGACACCAGTGCCTACGTAACCAAGAAGAAAAATTCTGGATGTGTCCGGAGGTAATGATGCTTCTAGTAGCTGTGTAAAGTAAATTCCAATTCAGGGAAACACTACCATTCTAGTTAGGGATGAACCATATTAAAACGGCAATAATTAGTGGTTTTCATGAGATGAGCTCGACTAAAGTCCAAGGGTACGGTAGCAGCGAATGGGGGTACCACGTGATACACAAGAGGTTTTAAAAAGAGCTCAAATATCGAGTTTCAAGATTGTAAATATTTCGGGGCGGCATGTGCAGATAGCTGAAAACCCCCCAACTCGGGTAGGAGTAAACAGGGTCGAGTTAGTAATCGCCTTCTAGCAGTCGCGTGCGCTTGGCTGCGGGCGAACGACCGTCGCCCTAGATGAACAGTTACTAAACCCAAGAACGAATCCCAATTGTCCAAGAATGCTGTTTACTCAATACCTTGTCATTGTGGTGCCGCGTACATTGGAAAGACCAAGAAACCTCTTGAGGTTAGGTTGAAGGAGCATTAAGAACAACGTTACGCAGCATAAAGTATGTTCCTCTAGATTAGCAGAGCGTGTTTATGAAAATCACCATTATGTGGATTGGAACAACTCATCCATTATCCTTCATGAAGCCAATCCATATAAACGTAAATTTAAAGAGGCTGCAACCCTTCTCCAATCATACTAAACTAGCCGATTGGCCTTTTCCTAATTGTAACAAATAATAATGAAATAAGTGCGTCTAGCATTGGTTTTCCTGGAATTTGGAAAGTTTTTGCTAATAAGCCATAATGTTTCTTCTTCTTGTTTGTTTTGAGGATTTTATAACTTCTTTTACTGTTTTTAATAACAACTGCAACCACATTTATTATTGTTTCTTTGGTGGATTGGTGCAATTTGTTTTGTTCAGTTGGCATTGTTTGTTTGTTTTAAAGCCCATTCTGTTGTCTTGTTTAGTAAGTTAGTTAATGTTGTTTTAGGGCACTCAACAGTAGAGTTATCAGTGCCCATGTCAATTGTATTGGAATCTTCCAAATTTTCTTTTTCCATAATTGTGGATTACCACCATGTTTTCTTATTTCCAATGGGAGGAACGTAAGGGAAGACGAGGGGGGTAATGGGAAGGAGTGAGGATGTTGGATAGGATGGGTTAAACTGGGTGGGAACGGAGAAGTGCTCGTTGCAGAGAGGGCCGGCAAGTATGGAAACGAAAAAAGTGAAAGAAGAAAATAAATACGAGTAAGGCTGTGTGAATGAAGAAAGGTGTGATAAAAAGTTGCGCGAGAGCTCTCTTTTCAACACGCACCCCAACCGGCCAGAACTCGCCCTTAGTTTTGGGGAATACACTACTCCCCTACTCACAGGCCAAACCACGGGAAGGTAGCGAGTTGGAAGGCCCTTGTCTTGTTTCAACTGTCTTTAAAAACCTGATGAAGGAGGTTGATTAACCTTTGAAATATCATAATCTTTGTTTTATTTTGAGTAGTGTATAGTCCTAACACATCATGATCTTAAAAAGTAAGTAAGTATGCGCATAATTAATTAATTAATTTGATTTTATTAATTGGAGTTTTGGTGTTTTAATGACTAATTGAGCTAGACCATTGATTTTCTTTGTATTGAAGTGGGTTCACCTCTTGTCCGGGCAATTTCAAAGAGTGTGATACATCATATTACCTAATTGTGGCCAACCCCCTAAGTAAAGATGAGTTTTAAAATCCGAGATACCAAGACATATAGTGACATAACATTGATTGTACATTTGATTATATAGCTATGTGACTAAGTGGGTAGACTCTATATATCAATGTATTTATTTTTTATTAAAGTGTTTGTTGCACTTACTCTTCCACTATATTGCTATCCTGCTGGTCTAGATTGAAGTGCTCAACTGTAGACTGCCCTGACTTTCCTTCATCATCATCACGTGCTTTCACATCTTGAATGACGATTGCCAAGTTCGGGTCCAGATCCTCTTGGTCGGAGTCACCAAAGTCATCAAAGGCGGTTGAGTTATCCTGCGACAACGAAAGCAATCGAAAAACCGTCATTATCTTTGTACAGAAGTACTATTTTATAATACCGTTAGAAACTAAACATCTCACATTTTTTGGTACAAGCAGGCAACATACTGCCTTATTCTCTTCGGTAGACCTATACTCTTTAACAAATTTAGCCGGTTTCCGTCCTGGCAAATGACCTTCGCTCTTTGTATGGGAGGTCAAAGGTCATGCATGTGACTTTTTTTAACTTATAAGTTATTATTGGTTTGCTCCAGATAGACTTAACGTAAATACCAGCTATTTAGCTAAAGATATGTCTATGACCATTGACCCCTGCATACCATAGTAATATTCCTAAACTAAATAACATGAAAATATTCAAATTTAAAGCAACATGGGGCATACAGACTAGGAACTGATACAAAAGGGGGCGCCAATTAAAAAGATTGAGAACCACTGCTCTAGAGCCCTTCATCTCCACTTTTGTGAGCACTGTGATGTTAGTCAGCCAGGGGGTCAAGGGACGGGGTCCCCTACGAGCACTGTGATGTTAGTCAGCCAGGGGGTCAAGGGACGGGGTCCCCTACGAGCACTGTGATGTTAGTCAGCCAGGGGGTCAAGGGACGGGGTCCCCTACGAGCACTGTGATGTTAGTCAGCCAGGGGGTCAAGGGACGGGGTCCCCTACGAGCACTGTGATGTTAGTCAGCCAGGGGGTCAAGGGACGGGGTCCCCTACGAGCACTGTGATGTTAGTCAGCCAGGGGGTCAAGGGACGGGGTCCCCTACAGCCTTAATTGGAAAGATAAAGAGGTAATAGCTCTGTTTGGGTTGCCAGAGTTGATTGTAACGGACAATGGTCCACCTTTTAATTCTAAGCTGTTTAAGGATTATTGTATGCGTACGGGAATCAAACTTATGCATTCACCCCCGTTCCATCCCCAATCAAATGGAGTAGCTGAGAAAGCGGTAGATACAGTAAAAAGAGGTCAACGTAAACTCATGTTAGATGGCAAGAATAGCTTAACTATTGTCACGTTGAGAGGTTGATTAGCCCTTTGGTATGGATGTTATTTACCAAAGTAACTATTGTTTTGGGGAACTTAGCTGTTATTTGTTACTCAGGCTAATCTTCCCAACGGTGACCGAGATCGATAGGTATAAACGGGGTGATGACTTCTAGGACATGTATTAGGAGGTTTAACATGAACAAGAACATGGTTTCAATAAAAGAAGGAGCACATGTATTTAACAATTTGAAAACCTAGGCCCGCATGCATAGCTTGTCCTCAGACTCACACTCAACCGATGCTTAGCTGAGGCCATCTTTAAGGCGCCCTTTGCACAGCCATGCAGAAATGAAACTCAAACCGACCTCAGCTAAGCAGCAGCTAAGTAAAGGCTGAGTTGGGAACTACCTTATCGACATAAAACCGCTTGCTAAATCTTTGGAAAATCAGCTGTAAATTGTATTTTTGCGTTTAGAAGGCTGTGAGTGTGCCAATGCAAATGTCAACAAACATGGCTGACAAGGAGAAACGGATACGCGGGTCTCCTTTCACACAGGAAGAAAAAGACATTTTAAAAGAAGTTGTGGTCCAACGGGCCACAATAATAGAAAACAAAAAGACAGACGCATTTTCTGGCAAAGAGAAGAAAGATGCGTGGAAATGGGTGGCGAGTTCATTCAACTCGTATCACAATGTGACTCGGGTAAGTAATTTTGACACGTTCTAGCTAGGGCCCACTAGGACCCTAGGCTAAATTAGGGTTTAAACTAGGCCTAGCTCTAGTTACGAATCTATTAGGCCTAAGGCTAGGCTATTTCAAGCCCTGCCCTGGGACCGCTTAAAAAGTTAACAAGGCCTACATGTTAGTTTTTACTTAACTAGGCCTAGCTAGGCCTAGCCCTAGCCCTGGGGAATGTTAACATGCATGTCAGTTTTCACTTTACAAGGCCTAGGCCTAGGCCTAGCCAGCACTGGTGCATCTAACAAGCTAGAGCCTAGGCTAGGCTAGTCCTAGCCCTACATGTCACTTTTCACTTAAAAAGGCCTATGGTAGGCCCTAGCATAGCCCTGGGGTAGCTTAACAAGCTAGGCGTAGGGCCTAGGCCAGCCTTCATGTCAGTTTCCACTTAAAAAGGCCTAGGCCTAGCAGTAGGCTAGGCCTAGACATCAGTGTAGGCTAGGTAGGGCCTTTGCCTAAATTCAATCTGCCAATGGTACCGGTATTGTGAATTTATATCTGTCAGCCCTGAGCCTCCAATCTCTGCCTGACAATACAAGGTTGTTATTATCATATGCCTAGCCTAGCCCTACCGTCTTTACATGGAATGCAATTTGCATTTCTTTTGTATCAGATATCAAGCCCTAGGCCTAGGGGCCTATGTTACAGTAATGCTCCAAGACCAAATACAAACATGAACGTAGTCTATTCAGGATACGTGATAATTTAATTTATTTCATATTAACTAATTGAACCAATGCACTTTATTATTTTAGCGTACGAAGCTCAGCTTAAAAAAGCCTGGGACAACATGAAGACACGTAGGAAACAACAACAGGCAGCAGACATACAATACGTGATGGAGAAGGGGAGTGGACCTCCATCCCGAACTCAACGAGGATCCACTGATGGAGCTAGCCGCGCCGCACTTGCTCTTTTCAGTGGATCAGACGTACGACTCCGACGCCATCGGACTGCGGGTAGCTTCCTCCTGCAAGGATGTGGCCGCATCTGCATCGCCCTCCTTCATGCAACTCACGGACACACCCATTTTGGACGAGAATCTGACTAGTAAGTTAGGCCCCTAGACCCTATTGCAAGTGCTACGGTAGTATATATTAGCCCCGAGCTATGGGCTATAGCCTTACCTTCTACCAGTAAATTAAATTTATTATGCTCAAAATTCTACATACATACAAGACAAAGCATTGGTAGAGTAGAGTAGAGTATTTATTTACCATTTGATCTATACAATGTATACATATAGGCATCGTCAAGATTATGTAAAACTAGGATAGGCCTAGTGACTAAATTAGGTATTATACAATTAGGTAATATACAATGAAAAGAGCTACATTGTTTAGTGTTCAAGCACCCCACCCCAGATCTTAAGTGAATGTGTAGGCCTAGATCTGATAATCAACCGAGGGTTGTCTAAACTCTTTTGATTCTTCACAGTTTGCTGTAGACAATGCTTTATTGAAATGGAAAACAAATTATTATTTATTATAGGCTACAAGCCCCAATTGTTTTTCCATGTAATTTTATCACATTCATGCAATGAAATATTTTGCAAAACAAATATAAAAGGTTGGTTAGATTTTTTTATTTCACAATACCACAGCCATGAGCCATGTTCTGTGGCTCTGGGCCTACTGTTAAATTATACAAATAAAATAGAAAAGCCTAAATAGGCCTAGTAATTTCTACAAAATATTTTAGGCCTACAAACCTTGTTGTACGTAAATTTAGATTTGATTAAAAATTTTGGTAGGCTATGCTAGTGGCATTCAATTGGTAATATCAAAGTATTACCTACATAGGCCTACAAGGCAAAGCTAGATACATTGGTAGGCCCTACTCTGTTTTGTGTTCAAGCCCCCCACCCCCAGATCTGCAGTGAATGTGTAGCCCTGATAATCAACTGAGGTTTGTCATCTCATATGTACTCTTTTGATTCTTCACAGTTTGCTGTTGACAATGCTTTATTGAAATGGAAAACAAATTATTATTTATTATAGGGCTTGGTCTACATGCCCTGATAGATTTTTTCTTTTCTTTTTTGCATGCATGCATGCATGCATGCATGCAATGTAATATTTGTCCAAACAAATGAAGAAAGTTACAATTTTTTTTTATGCAATTACAGTCATGAGCCAACATGACTAGGCCTATGTTCTGCAGGCTTGGGCCTAATGATAAAATAAACAAATAATACCAATGAATATTATGAATAATAATTTTAAACAATATTTTACAAAACCTTAAAATTTTTATTCAATTACAAATTTGGTATAGGCCTATGGGTTTATAAAATGTAAATAAATTTGCCGTATCCTAATTCATGAAGCCCTCCCACCAAATGAAAGTGGTCATGCAACGTTTTAGCCCACACTTCTATGGGTCTCACAATTCTTCAAATTACCTAGCCTTTCTTTTTTGTTTAGGTTCAGATGACGATCAGAACTCTCGCCAATCCATCCATGAGGAAATAGCTCATCATACCTCCAGACCATGTACGAGCCTACTTCTCGAAGTAGTCTCCCCGTAAGCCTAGGTGGTCATGCCACCCAGGTCGTCTACGAGCCTACTTCTCGAAGTAGTCTCCCCATGAACCTAGGAGGTCATGATGAGTTATTACCTCAAACTAGCGCTAGAGATGAGAGCTTTTTCGGGTCTTTTAGCGCAGGAATGGCCAGTTTTAGGAGAAATACCACTGATAGCACTTGGCGTGGAAGAGATCGATTTCGAGCCATTCCAAGTGCTACAGCGGTGCGCTCTCCTGGTTCTGACAGCGCTAGAGGCAGTCCAATTGACGGCACTTTGCTTGTTAGAGATCGACCTCGATCCAACCCAAGTGCTACAATAGTGCACCCTCCAAGTAATGTCAGCGCAAGAGGAAGTCCCTCTGTGAGCATGTTGGCCACCACGCCCACTGCCACAGCAGGGGCTACCTCTAGCTCTGCCATTGCTGGGCGGCGCATTGTGGGCCTTGGGCAGGATAGAGAGCGACCCCTGCTACGCACAGTGCCGCCGGTGAAACGAACCTCTGGCGCTGTTGAACAAACTGCTGTTCCTGCAGTTAATGAGCCCGAAGTTGCTCTCACCGCTAGCGCTAAAACTAGGCTGGGTGTCGTCCGTGAGGAGCACGTAGAGCGGATGGCCCAGCTACAAACCTTAGCTGGGCAGAAGAACGAACTTCACGAATCCGCCTGCGGGCCGCGAGGTCCGATGCCGCTGCCGCTGCCTCCACGGCACGTGCCGAAGCAGCACGAGCGCTAAACGCGGAGGAAGAGCTCGCGTTTGGCCGATGGCGTCGAGACGTGAGGGATTCGGGGAGGAAGGTCCACCTCAGCATTGATAGGCTGCTGCTTGTTGTTGTTTCTTAAGTTAATATTTTCCCAGGTTTTTTTTCGATTTATGGTAGGCCTACTCGCTACCCAACCACGCATCTTTTTTATAGTGTCTGTCTTTTTGTTTTCACCTAGGCCAGTGGCCACAACAATGTCTTTTTCTTCCTGTGTGAATATATATTTTTAAATAAATCTTCTTTGAAATGTAGCCTACTAGTTTTCTTTCATAAATCATTTTAATCATTTATATTTTCCTTTATAGGTATGATTCTTCCACTTGTTGGTTTTATTTTAAAATTATGAATTACTAACTACATTTTGATTAAGCAAAGTTTTGTGTTAAGGTGCGTGCAGTGTCGCATTTGGTGCGCCGCGACTCGAGTGCAGTCAATCAGAGAACTGGGTTGTTAAAACAAACCTGGGTTGCCGCGACAGTGGCGGTTTGTTTTAACAACCCAGTTCTCTGATTGGCTGCACTCGAGTCGCGGCGCACCAAACGTGACACTGTAAACGCACCTTAAACAAAATATAAATAACATAACTTTTGCAACCAATTTCATTTCATCATCTATCACCAATTTCATAACAATATTTTCTGCTATGTTTGCAAAATAATGAGCTACAAAGTGCTATTGTTAATGCAATAAAGCAGGCGCGGTTCTAGCCCCCAAAAATGGGGGCGGCCTGTAACTTAAAATGTGGAACGCCCTTGGGGGTGGGGGCTCATCACAGCCCGCCCATGCCCCGCAGGGCATTTTTTAAATTTGTGCTTTTTTTCATAGAACCGCACCTGCAGTAAAGCTATTTTTATGAAATCAAAGTGCTACAAATCAGTGTCTCTAGTAATTAATGACGCATTAAAATGCTAAATTTTGAAAACATTTTTACCACAGAGTGATTTTCAGCACTGTGCCTTCTCTAAGTTTTTACTATAATTTATAATGTGAAGGGCAAATATTAATTTTTCACTGCCAATTTACCATTAGGGCCTACTAATTTAATATTTCTCCGGTTACTGGAGGACTAATTGACACCACGCAGGCCATGGGTTGGCCACCACTGGTTTTAACCATTAGACCACGTTTATATTACTAACGTTAGACGCGAGTTAGAAAGCAGATTGAAACTAGCATTGAAAACTAAACCATCGTAGCAACTCGTGTCCATTTACATACCGTAGAGAATTTTACCGGCGTAACCCACAAACTTGCATCGAAGTCAAACGCTAGTAATATAAACAGGGTCTTAAGTTCTTAACTTGAGGAATGTCAGGGAATGTGACCATGTAGGTGGTGCCTTTGGTTGCGTTCCCTAGAAGCGACCGGTCGACCACACTTGTCGTCGATAGGTCGTGACATCACCCGTCGTTTGTCACTTTGGTCGCAACCTACAACGGAACACTTCAGAACTAGAAACGTTCAAATTTGTCATCGGGAAAATGGCGATGGAACGTGCAAGAGATGCTGCTTTTAATTGTGACAAATACGACTGCCAGGCATGTGTAATCTTTGTGTATGCTCTAGGCCAAATAAATATTTGATGCTTATGCCCTCGACCAAACGACCACTACGCCCAGCTCAAAACGTTGAGCGTTGTGGTCGTGGACCAGAACATTAATGGTACGCTCGGCAATGGGTAGAGTGGTCGCTCAATTTTATTTACGGAACGCTATAATAGAAAACTGGTCGACCAGTCGCTTCTACGGAACGCAACCCTAGAAGACATTTGACTTACGATTGTGTTTCAAGCTAGGCCTACAAAGTTTATTATGTAATATTTTTACAATACAAAATTTGTATAGGCACGCTAGTAGGCATGCCTATTTGATGAGTATGTGGAGAAAATTGTGCAGAAAAACTGCTACGGTACCACAAACGACCAAGATATATTTGGAGAATACTACACCAATGTACAATAGGTAACTGTGCTAGCAGAAAAAAGATTGCAACAGAGATCCAAAACAGGGAAAACCACTACCAACGTGCATTGAGATTTCATTGAAAGTGGCGTGCAATGAACGCTCGGCGGAACGCTGCTCCCTGGCCGTGCTGTGGCTGCACAACATTGCGCATTGGAACGATTCGATCACGAATGTCCCCCTCGTCTGGGACGGGGTCATTCATTCTTACAGCAATGTTGTGAAGCACAGCACAAGCACAGACAAAGGTACATACTTTCTGTGGTGAATAGGCCAGACCCTTTTTCAGACACAGTAGTCGTCTTTTGAAGACACCGATACAACACTCTATAAGATTACGCACATGCTTATGAGCCCTGTTGTATCGTGCTTCAGCAGCGTTCCGTGTGACCAAGAGGGGTGGTAAGATGTAAGTCCTACAGGGGTACGCACTGTCGCCAATGAGACACCCCTGTAGCCTCTCGGTCTCGAACAGCCTTCTTACATTGCTGTTCTCAAAAATCCGAGCGTCATGCACACTTCCAGGCCATCGAGCTACAACATCCAATATTTCTAGCCGGGGGCCACAAACTAGTTGCACATTTACGGAAAAGTAACGCTTCCTATTTCGATACATTTCCGGAAAATCGCCCCCCGGGTTTTGTATTGGAATTTGTGATCCATCTACAATGCCAGCCACTCCAGGAAAGTGCCTGTCATGAAAGAATGCTGCTTGATTGGCTCTCATTCCTTGTTCGTTGGGAAACCTGACAAAATCTCCCAACTGCTCCGCAATGATCCCCGTTATCCGGTGTAGGCACCGGCTAACAGTGGACTGGTGGACATGGCGGAGGTCTCCAAGGACTGTCTGTAAAACAAAAGTAATGATTGACTAATAATGTGGTTTTAGGGCACACAACAGTCGAGTTATCACTGCTCATATAGCCTACATACCGAACCATAGGCCTAACATAATGTTACCATAGGCCTAGGGTATATGATATTGGTATTGAAGTAATGGGTCACTGGCAAGTTAGGTAATATTTTAGCCTACAGAAAGATCTGCAGTGGATTCAAGTCAATTATTTTCAGAGAAATTCCACTAGCTTTAGGTTAGGTTAGCGACATTACAGGGTTACGGTAGGCACAGGCTTCCGCTTAGGTAGGCCTACATACCCTACCAACACTGCAGTAGGGCTATGACATATTAATGATAAATTGCTGTAAATAAGTAGGCCTAGGGCTAATTAGGCTTGTCTGAAAACGGTGTTAGGCTCTGCCCTATTCCTTTGGTAAAGAGGAGTAGGCCTTGGGGTTGGCCCAGTCTAGGTTAGACCTTGTCCTAGGGATTGGATACACAAAGCCCTAGTGCTAGTTGGCCTAGCCTAGGCCCATGCTGTGTGGGCCTTGTGGGTGGAGCCAATAACAGCCCTATTTATTATCGTTTGAAACTGTTTTTAATAGAGTAAACAATGTGTACAAGCTAATTAATATGGTAGGGTAGGTCTAGGCCTAGCCCTAGCCTAGGCCTACGTATTGGTTAAACATGTTGTGACAGCTAGGCATAGCCAAGACAATACAACAGTCGGGGAGAAACCATGGTTACCCCTAGGAGCTTATTCCTGTTTTTACGTGGTTGATAACTTACCTGGACGCTGCCACTTGCATAACATCTTAATGCACACAGCAATTGAATTACTGGTGGCAATGGTAATCCCTGTCTTCGATCTCGTTGCAATCTTCAGTGATGTGAAGTTCTTCCATCATTGCTAGCACAGTTTCCTTTTCAAAGCGATAACGCAACTTGAATTGTACATTGGTGTAGAACTCGAGGGGGTTCTCCAAATCCCTCAAATATCTTCTTGGCCGTTCTGGTACCGCAACATTGTTGTTTTCTTCCAAAATTCTCTCCACATACTCATCAAACTCTGCCAGCTGACCGAAGTCCGCCATGTTGAGTCGTCTTTGAGTCGCGCACAAGTTACCTCGCGACCGACCTTGTAGGCGACTCAAAGATCGAGCGTTAAGGATCGATTAGAGGAAACGATTTTCATTTCTGCATACCAAAAACGGCTGAGTCTCGCTTGAGTATACTCGTGCAATACTCAACTTATAAGTACAAAGCTATGCATGCGGGCCCTAATCTTGCCTATCAGCTGGGTGCATGCATCCTACCCGACTGAACGTGAGTTCGTGTCCCCTGACTTTACTGCCATTACTGTAATGAAATCATTTAGCTTACACTATTCCATTTGGACCCTGGTATGTCAGTGACGATGTCTCGAACCCGGACCCCTGGTTGACTCGCCCCAGGTCTTCTCTCCTCGCCACTTGGGTCGGCTGCCGCCTCTCGGTCTCGCCCGGACTCCTGGCACCCCTGCCTCGCTCTCTTATTGTTCTTCCTTCAGTTCTTTAAGTCCAACTCCATTTATTACCCAACGTTATTACTGGCCTTGTCGGTAACACATTTAACTCCTCCCTGAAGACAACTTGTGTGTTTGCTGGTCAGAATGAAACTCCCCGATCCGATCGCACATCGCCCACCAAGAAGCTTCCCCTAGACTCTTCTCGACTTTCCCCCTCCAGGGCTCCAGTCTGTACGTCTCTAGGGCCTAAGTCCCTTCCCCTCAACCTCGTCACCACTACTCGGCAATCTTATGTTATTGAAAGGTCTGCATTCTTTTCTATTAAAACAATAACTTTCATGTTCCCAATAGAATTATGTAATCGCCACTCTGCACATTCCGACCATGTTATAATAACTTAACTTGTTTAATGAAGTGTCTCAATCATCATTATTGTCAACAAACGATTCCAAATCACTTGGCATAAGAAACAGACCATGTAGTACCAGTAACAAGGGTAGGAACTACCCCAAACATGACATCTCGCACCCCCCTAGAAGATTCGACCCGAATCTTGTACAAGATCTCCTCATATACATCACAAATACAGGAAGATTGACTGCCCTTCAGGATTAAGAGTTTCCTCCATATATCAGTAGGCCTACTGTTCTAGATAATCAACTTGTTTCTTCAGATGCCCCCTCATTATCCCTCTTGATGTGTCTTCATTTTCCTTGCAAATTTTGATATCTTCTCCATACTCGAAGTCTTCTTCCCATTCTTCGTTCCTCTTCTTCCCGCAATCAAGTCGAAACATCCTCATACCAGAGTCCAAATAGCTGAAAATCATAATTGAAAGAAAACCCCCCAAAAACGATCCTCACGCCCAATCCAGACAAAATGCAACCACTCACCTTCCAGGTAATACATTCCAGGAACCTAGTATAAACAGTTCGACTCGACTGACAGCAATTCATCCTAAAATCAACGCTAATTCCTGCGAATTAGACACTAAATAAATTGATCTGAAAATCCCTATATTCAATCTACCACAAGCAATCTTAAAATAAATTAAAACATAAAACAAACAGAAAAATATCATTGCTTGTGCATAAAATAAAAATAAAAAATTACATATTTAAGAATTACTGTCTCAAAACTCCCTGAATAAATTAATTCGGAACCCCTGGTAAAGTTCCTTTAACCTAAACTCTTAAACATTGATGTGCTTCCTCCGACAATTGACGTAGCTTGTCCAGACAGATTCCTGGAAGCCCGCCGATGTACTACAGGTAGGTACTGCATTCCTAAAGACTCGCAACGTCCCATCTCCCTGGACTCGCACAAGATATGAAGACAGTTCCACTAAAACATAAATAAAAATTCGGCCAGCCACATATCTTTACACAATCACCACGCGCTTAAATAGTAAACAAACTACATGCAAAACTGCTGACGAACGTATACACACTTGACCGACATTGAAAAATGCAATCACAACAACCTTGAATTCCAGTGTTATGTAAAACTGACTGCTTAGAGCGACTGTAACACATTCAGCAATTTGCCGAAATAATAAATAAAATGAAAGTGATTAATTTGATTTGATACATTTTTAACAGAACCGAATTGAATTATGTAAACAAATAATAATTTGAAAACTTTATCGAGAAAATATTTACAAATATTAATTAGTTTAGAAAGTGAAAATCAAATTACATTTACAATGACAATTATTCCCAAAACACATTGATTTACATATTACCATAATTACCCATGTATACTAAATTTCGAAACAGAAAACATCAAATTTATAAATTAATTTAGTGCACATGATTTCACCACTTGTAAAACAGGTCGAACCCACGTTCTAGGTATTGTATCACATTACACACCAGCTGTGTTTCAACCTAGCCAACATAAATAGCAAAACCCGCGGAGTAACTCCCGACCCAGGCTTCCTGACTGAAAACAGTACACCTGCGTCACATGACCAGTAGCAAACTTTCCATGAAAACTGACGAACTACAGTACAATGTGCCATAACTCAACAACTCCACTGCTAACAACGAATACGAAAGAGACAGAGAAATTACCTCCAAATATCCGACCAAACCAATGCAATACAACTTCGATCTATTCAAAAGAATAACCAAACATAGGGATGTCCTATACTCACCAAGCCTACCTTAAAATTATGTGTACTTGTGACGGCACAAAAATAAACCTAATTTCCAATAGTACCTCTGCTAGCTGAAGGCTGAACCTATATTAAAGTGAAATAAACCTATACCGTAAATCTAACCATCGGGACACCCCTATCATTTCCACCAAAGATACCACACCCACCAGACACCCACCAGGTAGATCTCCCCAAGTGTGTTCCCTACTTTCCCACTGTCTCCGCGCGCCGACCGTTAACAACAGATATGCAAAGCGCTGACGTCACCTATATGCAGTACAATGCTCTGTAGGCGCCGCATAAGAAACGCGTACGTTCTATACATCAACGAGACCTGCCTTTACGTTTGAAAAACACACGCAAAGCATCGAACCCACGACCTTAACACAACCACAAGAGAGTAATAAAACCACTCTTGCAATACCTCCTTATTATTTGATAGCAAACACATCTTTCCCAATTGCACCATGCAAGAATCAATAAATAGACTACCCAATCGATAAATCAATAATAACAATACCATCACACAGCTTCCAAGCTATGAAATGACAAAAGAGACCGCGGGACTACCATATAAACCACCGAAAACTCGGCAAATACTATCGCAGTCCCTACCCTCCATATGTTTATACCCAGTATAAACAAACAAATTATAATACAAATATAATATACTCTAGCGAGCAACCACAAAACACAGCACAGTCCGACGGCCAAGATGGACTTACGTCTATCAACCTCAATCATATTATTTATACCTTGTATAAATAATTTTAATCCAAAACCAATTACTATTTTGATAAACAAATCAAAATAGAAAATCATAAATATTACATAGCCCCTTGACTAAATGACCATCTATAATTACAAACCACCTAATAATTGTGATATATCCACTATCTCAATATCAGGCCAAACATAATTATAAACATCATCTTACAAATATAAACAACAATGCACGTTAATCGTCGCGATAAATCTTACTGCACCGTGAGACTGGATACAGACAACCAAGTATAATCAACTGCTGACCAATACATTTCTCAGGAGAAACGTACCAACGCACAAGAACAAACTCAAGCTGACCACCTAGGCGCTTGTACACTAATATGTTCTGAAAACATAACCAATATTTTAAACTACATAATAACAATATCGCTCTAATAATATAGAACGCCCTAGATGTAGAATCACTAACTTATACTGTACAATACAATACATAACAATGTACAACTATCCATTTACTATTTACATGCGATGGGCGCTCCAACCGTGACCCATTGTCATTATAATTACACATTAAACAATACTCATATTATTTACAATGCCTACAACTCTTGAAAGACATCAAAAGAAATTATAAACTATGTGCAGCATTATTTACACTATCACCCTACCTATACTAATGAAATCTTACAAAATTAATATTACTCATACAAAGTAAACTTAAAAAACTAACTTTTTAATTATACTCATTACTATATCAAATATTATATACACCTATGATAAAAAAAACGACGGAAACTTGAGCAAACGACAGAGAATGGATCGTACATCGAAAAACCAACGAGCCAGTGGTCCTTCCACGTTCCTGAGATTAACATCCCCATACTTTGGCTGGAAATCAATTTTGCAACATACGATCGATTCCTGTCTGTGCTCTCATAACATTTATTATTGCACGATGTCAAGTTGCGCCGACGTCTTGAGTAAACATCGAAAATGTTTATCCCAGACAGCTGATGTTGTGTATGCCTCGCACTCCCGAGTCTGCGCGAAACCAGGACACGCATGAGAAAGATTCATACTGCTCCTGCGAGTGTGCCCGAGACCTGGCCGCCTGTGGGTGTCGCCGAGACGATAGGCACGTCGGCCGCCAGAACCGAGCGCCCACCGGCCGCGCTTGTTACACAAGCCACAGCCGGACACCCTACCTACATACATAACTATTTATGCATCCTCACTAAATACGTTGAAAATCGACACCTCCAGCTGTTCTACCACTAGCAATAGCATAGCAAAACGCAGTCACACAATTGCAAAATTAATTTCAAAGTCGACCAACAAATAAACATCAAGAACTAATTAACAAATTTAGACGACAAAAGAATCTGATTTTATAACAAACTATAAATGACATAGATAACATTGCCCTTCCTAGGTATGAGACGCATAGTAACAAATAAAGTAACAATCTCGACTAGTGGAAACAATTATTCATCGCTCTCGGACGAACGCAAGCTAAGACACGGACCTTGAAACTGATACACACTATAGTCAGCATTTAACGGCGACAGCAAGTCTGCCACGAACAAACAGTGCAACCTTGCCACATCTGCTATAAAACGATTTATGTTTTACAAACATAACCAATTATGTTTGCTATCACATACAGATACATAACACTATGAAACTGAGTTTCAAGCACATAACGACTCAATATAACTCATAAAACATAACTAATTATGTTTAATGCGAACCCACTTTTTGAAAACCCACTCTAACACACGTCAGAAAATCCATCAAAACCATTTAATACCTTGTATATAAATGCTCTATCATATACAACCTAGGCGCCAAATCCACCATGTCACGTTGAGAGGTTGATTAGCCCTTTGGTATGGATGTTATTTACCAAAGACTATTGTTTTGGGGAACGTAGCTGTTATTTGTTACTCAGGCTAATCTTCCCAACGGTGACCGAGATCGATAGGTATAAACGGGGTGATGACTTCTAGGACATGTATTAGGAGGTTTAACATGAACAAGAACATGGTTTCAATAAAAGAAGGAGCACATGTATTTAACAATTTGAAAACCTAATCTTGCCTATCAGCTGGGTGCATGCATCCTACCCGACTGAACGTGAGTTCGTGTCCCCTGACTTTACTGCCATTACTGTAATGAAATCATTTAGCTTACACTATTCCATTTGGACCCTGGTATGTCAGTGACGATGTCTCGAACCCGGACCCCTGGTTGACTCGCCCCAGGTCTTCTCTCCTCGCCACTTGGGTCGGCTGCCGCCTCTCGGTCTCGCCCGGACTCCTGGCACCCCTGCCTCGCTCTCTTATTGTTCTTCCTTCAGTTCTTTAAGTCCAACTCCATTTATTACCCAACGTTATTACTGGCCTTGTCGGTAACACATTTAACTCCTCCCTGAAGACAACTTGTGTGTTTGCTGGTCAGAATGAAACTCCCCGATCCGATCGCACATCGCCCACCAAGAAGCTTCCCCTAGACTGTACCAGTCTGTAGTCTGTACGTCTCTAGGGCCTAAGTCCCTTCCCCTCAACCTCGTCACCACTACTCGGCAATCTTATGTTATTGAAAGGTCTGCATTCTTTTCTATTAAAACAATAACTTTCATGTTCCCAATAGAATTATGTAATCGCCACTCTGCACATTCCGACCATGTTATAATAACTTAACTTGTTTAATGAAGTGTCTCAATCATCATTATTGTCAACAAACGATTCCAAATCACTTGGCATAAGAAACAGACCATGTCGTACCAGTAACAAGGGTAGGAACTACCCCAAACATGACACTATCCAAGAAAAGATTGATTTCTTGTTTGGCTATAGAAACACACCCAGCACAGTCACAGGACTTAGTCCAGCTGAAATCATGCTACGGCAGAGGCCTTGAACTCAATTAGAGTTGATGAAACCTAGTGTGTCCCTACAGTTGACTAGGAAGAGTATAAGTGATAATCAAACGTTTGACCATTGCCATCGAGTCAAAACATGTCACTATACCCTAGGTCAGACTGTACGGTCAAGAATATTCACAAGGAGCTAAGTGGAAACTAGGAGAAGTCATGCAATTGACAGCACAGTAATTTTCCTAGTAAAAGTGGAAGAATATCAGGTTTGTTCATGCCTATCAAATTTGGGAAGCAGTTTTGGCTCTACCGTCAGGTTAAGTGCAGGATAAACCCCCACCAGAAGTAGTGGAAGAGCTAATGGTTTCCCTCAGGGTACCTATCCCCAAGGTGCCAGTACCGGAACCACCATTGTCCAATTCACCACCTACCGGTAAAGTAGCAAGCCCTTATAACCAGTAGAGTGAGTCCCAGGCACTCTAAAAGGAAGGTTACTGCCCTGGATAGATTAAATCTGTGAGATATGTATGACCTGACATATTATTGTATTGTGTTGCATTGTGCTTATTATTTTATTGATAGGCCTATAATGTCATTGGATATGTAAATGGTATGATTATGATAAAAAATGAAACTATATAACAGGTAGTAACGTTATAAATATAAATCATTGGACTTTTTCACTGCTAGTTAACAAAATATTTATTTAAATGTAACATTTCGATTTCTTTACAGAAATCTTTATCAATCAAAATTAACAATTAAAAAACCACAACAGAAAAAAAAAACATTTCACAAAATATTATAAATATGGCGGTGCATTAGTACCAAATTATTAACAAAAAAGTTTATTATGAATAAAAATAAAAAAAACAAAAAACAGAACATTAAATTGACAAGTTGGACAGTTATTGATGTATGAAATAAAGCTGGATCAATAGCTTGGTCAACTTGGTCAACAAGCAACTTGGTCCCTAGACTAACTTATCAACTGTTAGCGCTCACGATGTACGGGAGGGGAGCAACATCAAGCAACTTGGTCCCTAGACTAACTTATCAACGTTAGCGCTCAGATGTACGGGAGGGGAGCAACGTCAAGCAACTTGGTCCCTAGACTATCTTATCAACTGTTAGCGCTCACGATGTACGGGAGGGGAGCAACGTCAAGCAACTTGGTCCCTAGACTAACTTATCAACTGTTAGCGCTCACGATGTACGGGAGCGGAGCAACGTCAAGCAACTTGGTCCCTAGACTAACTTATCAACTGTTAGCGCTCACGATGTACGGGAGGGGAGCAACATCAAGCAACTTGGTCCCTAGACTAACTAATCACAACTGTTAGCGCTCACGATGTACGGGAGGGGAGCAACGTCAAGCAACTGGTCCCTAGACTAACTTATCAACTGTTAGCGCTCACGATGTACGGGAGGGGAGCAACATCAAGCAACTTGGTCCCTAGACTAACTAATCAACTGTTAGCGCTCACGATGTACGGGAGGGGAGCAACGTCAAGCAACTTGGTCCCTAGACTAACTTATCAACTGTTAGCGCTCACGATGTACGGGAGGGGAGCAACATCAAGCAACTTGGTCCCTAGACTAACTTATCAACTGTTAGCGCTCACGATGTACGGGAGGGGAGCAACATCAAGCAACTTGGTCCCTAGACTAACTTATCAACTGTTAGCGCTCACGATGTACGGGAGGGGAGCAAACGTCAAGCAAACTTGGTCCCTAGACTAACTTATCAACTGTTAGCGCTCACGATGTACGGGAGGGGAGCAACATCAAGCAACTTGGTCCCTAGACTAAACTTATCAACTGTTAGCGCTCACGATGTACGGGAGGGGAGCAACGTCAAGCAACTTGGTCCCTAGACTAATTATCAACTGTTAGCGCTCACGATGTACGGGAGGGGAGCAACGTCAAGCAAACTTGGTCCCTAGACTAACTTATCAACTGTTAGCGCTCACGATGTACGGTAGGGGAGCAACGTCAAGCAACTTGGTCCTAGACTAACTTATCAACTGTTAGCGCTCACGATGTACGGGAGGGGAGCAACATCAAGCAACTTGGTCCCTAGACTAACTTATCAACTGTTAGCGCTCACGATGTACGGGAGGGGAGCAACGTCAAGCAACTTGGTCCCTAGACTAACTTATCAACTGTTAGCGCTCACGATGTACGGGAGGGGAGCAACATCAAGCAACTTGGTCCCTAGACTAACTTATCAACTGTTAGCGCTCACGATGTACGGGAGGGGAGCAACATCAAGCAACTTGGTCCCTAGACTAACTTATCAACTGTTAGCGCTCACGATGTACGGGAGGGGAGCAACGTCAAGCAACTTGGTCCCTAGACTAACTTAATCAACTGTTAGCGCTCACGATGTACGGGAGGGGAGCAACGTCAAGCAACTTGGTCCCTAGACTAACTTATCAACTGTTAGCGCTCACGATGTACGGGAGGGGAGCAACATCAAGCAACTTGGTCCCTAGACTAACTAATCAACTGTTAGCGCTCACGATGTACGGGAGGGGAGCGGCATCAAGCAACTTGGTCCCTAGACTAACTTATCACCTGTTAGCGCTCACGATGTACGGGAGGGGAGCAACGTCAAGCAACTGGTCCCTAGACTAACTTATCAACTGTTAGCGCTCACGATGTAGGGGAGGGAGGCAACGTCAAGCAACTTGGTCCCTAGACTAACTTATCAACTGTTAGCGCTCACGATGTACGGGAGGGGAGCAACGTCAAGCAACTTGGTCCCTAGACTAACTTATCAACTGTTAGCGCTCACGATGTACGGGAGGGGAGCAACGTCAAGCAACTTGGTCCCCTAGACTAACTTATCAACTGTTAGCGCTCACGATGTACGGGAGGGGAGCAACATCAAGCAACTTGGTCCCTAGACTAACTTATCAACTGTTAGCGCTCACGATGTACGGGAGGGGAGCAACATCAAGCAACTTGGTCCCTAGACTAACTTATCAACTGTTAGCGCACACGATGTACGGGAGGGGAGCAACGTCAAGTGGAGAAGAACACTGATTACAAAATTCTATACAAGGCATATGTGTCTAGTGCAACCGTAACCGTATCGTTCACATCTTTTAAAGTTTAAGACTTGAACTTAATATTAGTGAAATATATTTTTGTACGATAGTATCTTACATTGGCTTAGATAAAATATGATTACCCTACCTCCATATAAGGCGCTTCAATGAGATGTGGCTGAGAAGAAGACACATCATTTGAGCTCAGTGCCTGGATGCCTCCAGCCAACTGTAAGCACAGATTTAAAGAATAGTATTATTTTTATTTTCTACGAACTCGTACTGGTAAATACATACAAAGTATTGAAAGTTATGTATTTAGGTATTCTACCCAATATTTTTTCAAATTGTTGATTGTGATAGAAATTCAATTTTAATGTACTCATTGCAAGTTCCTAGAAAAGTTACTGAATCATTTAGAAAGTCATTTTTGTACAGAGGCGTATCCTTTCGGAATTCAATTTCATATGATATAAGACGCCAGTTAACAGAGCTCGGAATCGTACAATTTATAAGTAAAATTGAAGCAATGATAATGAATCAAAGAGAAAAGAGGAACTATTTATATGTGGTTCATTGTCTGTGTGTTTGTGTAATGTAAATTTCTCTTCATAAGTTCTTATTTATGATTTTGCTATTCTCTTTGTGTGTTCCTTATTGCTTTGGTTATGATATAGCTAATGTATTTTCTATGATATTTTTCTGCCTAGATTGTCTGGTTGCCGCCCACTGGTGGAGCTTGCAAATTGAGTAAGGTGTCCTGTATCATTGCTGTGATCAGTTTTTGACTTAAACAATTTCAAATAATTATTAAATTTCTGATATAATTGTATGTTAGAGTCAAGATCTTTTGTACTGAATTGTTAGCAAGATTTGAACACAAGAATGAAATTCGCATTTGGTGGTTTCTTCCGCAAAACTTTGATTACTCCCTGATTTGCTGTTCCTGATTTTTGGCAAACCTCATATTCGTTTAATTGGGATCGTCTTATAATTTTTTTTTCAATTTTAATTTTTCTTTTTCTTTTTTGATGATTTTTTTTCTTCTTTTTTCCTCTTTTTTCCCCCACCCCCTTTTTATATTTGGTTCATTTATGTATTGCATTTAATATCCTTTTTTGAATTTGTTACCTAATTTTTTGTG
This sequence comes from Sweltsa coloradensis, assembly GCA_024449915.1. Lineage (NCBI taxonomy): Eukaryota > Metazoa > Arthropoda > Insecta > Plecoptera > Chloroperlidae > Sweltsa > Sweltsa coloradensis. The sequence continues at coordinate 28,238 of JAMZAV010005304.1, read as the reverse complement.
TTTCAATGCATTGTTGTAGGAATATTACAATTTCAATTATTTACTCGATTGTAGTTCATTGGTGTGTCTGCATATTCTATGTTATTACATTTATTTAGTGTTGTCCTCCTTTGTAAATCAGTTTTTTAACTGAACAAGTTAGAATATAGAAAAAAACAAACAAACAAACAAACAAACAAACAAACGAAGAAACAAAGAAAGAAAAAAAGAAAATGAAATTGGGCCTGTTTCTAGGTGCCCGTTAGGGCGCCGCAGCCAAGCCGCGGTGCGCTACACACTCGGGCACCTTATACAGAAGCAGAGTAGTGTTCCCACCCACCATAACAGCTGGTGAACTTAGAAGATGGGAACTGGCCTATCAGTGGATCTGCAAATCCCGCCAAAAACCGAATTTAAACCTACGGTGATTCTCCTCTCTCTCTTCTCACCTCTCCCCCCCCCCCCCCCGCCGCCCTGTCGCCCAATCCACAATCATTCACTCACCCCTCACCCCTAGCCAACAGCTAGCCTAGTTTTAGTTTCAGCTCAGTCTCTCTCTCTACACTCGGCTCCTTAGATACCAAACAGGCTTAAGTTCGGGGTTTAGTGATAGAGGCGTGAATTTTGGACCATTTACTCAGAAAAACGTGCTTAGTAATTTGCCAGGTGGTCCCAAAAGATTTTTGCCCCCGTTCAGGGGTGACCATGGTGCAAAGTTAGGGGTTGACATTATTTTCAAATGGACTAGGGGTGAGCCTAATAGAAGTAAAAGTGTGGTATTTTAACATTTTGTTTAAGTATTTATTCAATTTAATTATTTTAATCTAAAAAACGTTTTATTTTTAACAGGGGTGTCCAGAATTGTTATTTCGAAAATTCGTTCAAAATGCTAGTACCTAAGTAGGCCTATAGCTTGTGATGATTCATCGTTCGGGGATATGTGATAGAAGCGTGAATTTTGGATCATTTACTCAGAAAAATGCAATGAGTCATTTGCCCATGGGTCCGCATCGCAAAATGTTCCCGTTCAGGGGTGACCATGGTGCAAAGTTAGGGGTATACATTATTTTCAAATAGACTAGGGGTGAGCCTAATAGAAGTAAAAGGGTGGTATTTAAACATTTTCTGAAATATTAATTCAATTTAATTATTTAAATCTAAAAAATGTTATTTTTTTAACAGGGGTGTTAAAAATTAATTAATTAATCGCAATTAACAGTATATTGGAAAACTCACGACCCAGAAAGTAATTTTGTACAACCCTGAATATAGAATTGATCTTTTTATGTACATATATTATCCTGGACGAACGATTAAGGTAAAAAGTATCAACATAAACACTTTTATATGGTCTGTTCATGGTGATTGGACAACACAATAATAAATAAATTTCAAAGGTCGTAACCCTGATTGACCCCGGTGACCTTGACTTTTGATTATGTATGAAATTCGGTTCAGTGTTTAAATTCCTTTCAAATAAGTCATCACAAGCTCTGCTTCCTAGCATTTTAAACGTATTTTAGAAATAAGGGCAAATGTAACAATTTTGGACACCCCTGTTAAAAATAATACATTTAGATTTAAATTAAATTGAATTAATATTAAACCAACATGTGTAAATATGACCCTTTTACTTCTATTAGGCTCACCCCTAGTCTATTTGAAAATAATGTATACACCTAACTTTGCACCATGGTCACCCCTGAACGGGAACATTTTTCGATGCGGACCCCAAGCAAATGACTCATTGCATTTTTCTGAGTAAATGATCCAAAATTCACTCTTCAATCACTTATCCCCGAAAGATGAATCATCACAAGCTATAGGCCTACTTAGGTACTAGCATTTTGAACGAATTTTCGAAATAACAATTTTGGACACCCCTGTTAAAAATAATTCATTTCTTGGATTTAAATAATTAAATTGAATCAATATTTAACCAAAATGTTTAAATACCACCCTTTCACTTCTATAAGCTCACCCCTAGTCTATTTGAAAATAATGTATACCCCTAACTTTGCACCATGGTTACCCCTGAACGGGGGCAAAAGTCGATTGAGGCCACCTGGCAAATTACTCAGCTCGTTTTTCTGAGTAAATGATCAAAAATTCACGACTATCACTTAACCCCGAATGGTTTGTCTAAGCAACCAGGCTACTGAGGAAGGTCACGTTGACCGAAAACGTTTTGATTATGTAGTTTATTTGTTTATTTGTGTATTTGTGTTTATGTTATCTTTCGCGGCACGCCTACTCCATTTAAGGTAAGCTGTTGGCACCCTATCTCTTTATGTCATTCACATTAAACAGAAGCAGAGTTGGTGTGATTTCGAGGTATCACCCAGCCGTCATGAAACGTGATGTGAACTTAACAACTATCAAAATCAAGGGGATTTGGGTACCTGACAACACATGCCAAATTTGGTTGGTGTACGAACAATCCTTCTTGGTGAAAAAATTACTTGAAACATGCTAAAAATCACTTTAATGATGTTAGTTACTACTGACTACTGACTATTGTCTAATTCGTCAGTTTCAATTGCCCAGCGATTCTGACCAAACGGGTGGGGCTACAACGTTCATATTTTACATGGGCATTAAAGGGGTATTTAACCGCAAAACTCTAAAAATATATTTCATTCAGGCTAACTAGTAATGAATTTAGCAAAAAAATAGAAAAATTATTGGGGCCACCATGACCTCCCAAAAAATTGTCAAACATGACATTTTTCGAGCTAGGTCCCATCGGCAAAAATCTCCCATAAGAAATAACATGGGGACGATCTTTATGCCCCGTGACCTGGGAGGATTTTGATCCAAAAAAATATTTGCCATTATTGACGTACTCGACAGCCTTTTCTGTAAATTCTCTATATTTTGTTTTTTAATTTGGGCAAGTAGTTTGGTCAAAATATGCTGATTACCAAGATGGGGTGTGATTTTGGAATGCAATATTTTGCGTGTTTGAGTGTATTTTTGAGCATAGTTTCAAGACACATAAGGGGAATTTTAGATTGGTACGATGCTCTAGTATTCTAAGTGGACCAAAAAAGAAGCAGGTTAAAGCCGATTTAGGAAATTTTCCAAAACAACAATTTTCGCCAATTTCTGGATCAAAAAAATTCAAAAATTGGTGTTAAATCACAGTTACAAGATAAAATTTTTTAAAGGGTTTTTTAAATTGTATATTGTGCTATAAATCACGGGGAAAAAATTTTTTTTGGGGGGTTTTTAAACCCCCTTTTAAAAGGTAATATTGATGTAGTTCCTTTTGAAAAAAAAATTTAAAAAAATTTTGGGGAAAGGGCTTCCAAAAAAAGGTTTTTAATAAAAACCCTTTAACGGGCATACAATCAAAAAGTAACTATGTTCTTGACATGATCGCCTACTTTCTTTTCAAAAGCAGGGTTTTTTTGGGGGGACAGAAAATTTTGAATACTATGTTTAATTGTTAATTTCATAGCAACTGGGAAAACGCTAAAGCCCCGCCGCGTTAAAGGGGATGAGCTTTTTTTAAAGTTTTTATTTGCGTGGGATACTTTATTTTTGAAAGGCTTTGTTTTTCGGGCCGACGCTTTGTAGGTAAATTTTTTTAAGTTTCAATTGTTTTTTTTTAAATTTGTCATTATTTAACGAAAAAATCTTACTTTTAAAAGGGTATATTTTATGGTTTTCTGGCTAATTTTTTTCATCTTTTTTCTTTAAAAAAAAAAAAGGGGGTACTACTCACCAAAACCCTTTATGTCCATTTAAATTGAAGTTGTACCCCACCCGTTTGGTCAGAAGGGGCCCCAAAAGGCACAAAAATTTTCGCAAAAAAAGTAAAAAAACGTATATTAAAAGTTTTATTTCTTCGTTTTCTGGCTAATTTTTTCCAATTTTTTTTTTCAGAAAAAATCCCCCAAACCCCCAAAAAACCCTTAAGTCCATGTGAAATATAAAACTTTTGAAAGCCCCACCCGTTTGATCAAAATTGGCCCAAAATGGCACGAAAAAAATCGCACAAAAAAATCGAAAAAATCGAAAAAAGTACGTTTATTCATGAAAATTTCCTTCGATTGTCCCCAAAAAACCGGGGAAAGTCTAATTTCAGAGAAAACGAAGGTCGTGCCCAAATTTTCTTTCAAATCGCATATGCCGTTTCCCCGGTAAGAGAAAACAGACAAAAAAAGGGGGAAAAAAAAAAAAAAAAAAAAAAACCCCCGGCCAAAATTTTTTGGGGGCCGGGAAAATTAAAAGTTTCGCTTCGCCTCCAATTAAATCGACTTTAAAAAAAAATTTAATATATTTTAAAAAATTTTTGCAAGGGAAACTTAAAAAAGTAAGAGTCCTGCCTACACATTAAAAAAATTTGTAAAAAACGGGCCAAACCTTAACACTCAAAAAAAAACGAGATCAAAAAAGGGGTCCAGCCCCTCTCCCCTTTCCCACATTTGCGCTTCTTAATTCATAAAGTACATTTGGCCCAAAAACAGCATCCTAGAAAGTTTTGGAAAAATAAAATTTTGCAGGGGACAATTACTTTTATTTAATTAAAAAAAAGAATTTAGATAAAACATTTTTTAAAAATTTAAATAGTATTTTTGGGAAAAAAAAAAATTCCCCCCCTTATTTTCCCAAGCTTTTTAGGTTTGTTTTTAGGGGACACTGTCTTTTAAAATTTAAAGAAGCGCATATTTTGGGAGGGTAGATGAGATTTTGGCCCCTTTTTTTTAATCCTTTTCCCTTTTGAGTGTGTAAGGGTTTTGGCTGTATTTTTAAAAGTTTTTGTTACGGTTTTATAATATTTTGGTTAAAAAAATCAATTTTTTTCCTCATTCAAAACTCTTTTCCTTTTTATTTTTTTTCTTTTTCCTCTTAAAAATTTTGTTTTAAATTTTTTTAAAAAATTTTTGCACTTTCTGGCTTTTGCTATTCCCCAAAAACCCACCAGACATTTTTTACCATAATAAAAAATTTTGCTTTTGTAGTTGTTTTTAGTGATAAAAACACCCTTTTAACCTTTTGGGAATTTCTCCCCCGGGTTTTACCTTGTTTAGTTTTTTAAGAATCAACGAAACCCAAAATACAAAAAATGAGCAACCACCGAAACCCTGCGTCTGTTTCCAAATTTAAATGTAATGATTGTTCTCAAGTTCAACTTCAGCACTCTGTTTGTGTTGTTTTAACTGGAGCCCCTCCTTTTGAGAGTTGTGACTTGCCTTTTTAAAATTCGATTGTCGGGGGTACAACGGGTTTTAAACCCACCTTCCAAGCATCTTGCAGATATGTGGCTAGGGTAATCTGAATCAAATTTGGAGTTTTTTTAAATTTAGTACTTTTCCCCGGGCTTCATGCTAAACTTCGCCAAAATGTATCTTGCATTTGATTTGGGAGCATGAAAAAGTTTACTCCAGGTAAAACAGTTTTTTGCCCCCGGGTCTTTTTTTGGGGCTCCAAATCGGGGGAATTATTTTTAAAAAAATTATCTTTGAGTGTTTATATTTTCTGGAAATTTCCGCAGATAACTCTGCAATTTGATCTCCGTTGAGTTTTTAAGGCAGGGGAACTGTTCCGCCCTTAGCCCAAATTTGCCTTTAAACACCTTTTGGATTAATGAAAAAATTGGTGTTTCTGCGTCCATCGACAAATTTTTCATTAGCCGCTTTAAGAAAAGTTTTTAACATTTTTGTTTTGGGTTAAAAAATTTTTTGTTTTTGGTCTTAAAACCTTTTCGCTAAAACAAGAAGAAAATTATTTTTATTGGGCCCAAAACTTTTATTACCAATTGACTGACTGTAATAAACGTAGGCCTAACAAAGACTTTTAAAAATGTGATAGGGGCTTTAAAAATTTGGGAGTTTTTTTCCAAAGGACCATTTAAAATTTTGAAAAATTGTTATCGGGGGAATACCCTGGGTTTTCCCATTGATACAAAAACCCACTGGGGAAAAATGGTTTTAAACCTTAAAAGAAAAAACGTCTAAAAAAATCCCCAGGCCTACTCGTAACAAAATAAATCACAACACTGACAATCAGTAAGTTTTGCCCCTCGGGTTGTACACATAGGGATCCTTTGCAGTTCGTTTACCCCACCTTTTCCCGATTTGCAGTTAGGCTTCCCCGCCCCACCCCGCAGTTAAAATTTTTGTTGTTTTCTAGAATGTGCAATTCCCTTTTCCCTTAGATGTCCGCTTCTTTTCGGGTTTCATGAAATTTTCAAAAAAAAATAATTAACAAAGTTGTTTTTAAATTTTCTAATCCCGGAAACCAAAAACAAAATCAGAAAATCACTTTAAAAATTTGGGGGGCTTAAAAGTTGATAAACACTTACTGGTGCCCCAAACACATGAAACACTTGGCCCTAAACTGGGCTCTGAGCAAAGCATTACCCCTTTTATAATTTAAACCCCCCCGGGGAAAACTACGGAAAAACAGCATATCATGCCTTTTTTTTGGGGGCCCCATTCTTTTGGGGAATCCCCATGGGGGGTAATTCATGCAGCCCCTTCTCCAATTATTTTTGATTCAAAAAAAGGGGGGAAAGGGAATAAGGGAATTGGATATGGGGACTCTTGCAAACCCCTGCCAATTGGAAAAAAACCCCCAAAAATATTTTACTTTTTTCAGGTCTTTACTTTTATAAAGTTTTAGCTCTGAAAATTAAAAATAGGAATAAAAATTCCACAAAATAACCCCTACCTACAAAATACTAACAAAAGGAATTTCCATGTACCAGCTGTACTCCCTTCAAAATTTTAAAAATGGTTCTATATGATGGGAAAAAATTTTTTAACTGTTTGGAAAAAAAAAAATCAGGAACATTTAAAGAAAAAAATAAATTATTAAATTCCAAAAAAAACAATACCTAATAAATGGGTTTTTTTAAAATGGGGTTTTGATTTTTTTAAGGAGTGGAAAAAAAAAGAAAGGAAAGGCTACGATTTTTATTACTTACGGGACTTTTATTTGTACCGTTTTTAGGCCATTCATTCTGAAATTTTTTGAATTTATACTATCATTGTTTATTCCCGGGTATGTTATTGTAGGCCTTTTTGTGTATTTTGTACATTTAAAAATTTTTGTTGATATATTTTCATTTTACTACTTTTTAATTTTAAAAAATTATGAAAAATTTCCTTTATTTTTGTATTTCTGAAGTTTTTGGGAAATGCTAATAAAAATAAATAAAATTAAATGAATGAAATTATTTGGGGCCCAGACAACCCAAAAAACCCCGGCATATTTTGCCTAATTTATGCATCAAAATACACCCCCAAATTAAAATTTTGCCCCACTCACTTGCATTAAAAATTTATCACTATTTATGGGGGCCCACCCAAGCCAAAATTTAAACATTAAGAAGGGAGCGGAAAAAAATTTGGGGGAAGATGAAAATACCGTGTACCTAGGCATGGAAAATGATCTTGGGGATGACAAGAAGAAGAAAAGGATTTAAATCTCCCAAGCCCCACGTCCCCGCCCTTACTACGGGGCCCCTCCGGGCCCAAATTTCTTTCATTCAAAAAAGTTTGAGAATTGTAAAGAAGGAAAAAAGGGTGTACCCCAAAAAATTTTTGGTATGTTTATTTCCCATTTGGATAGGGCCCCAGATTGGACGGTATACCTACCTTCCTTAAAAATTTTTCCAAAAAAAGCGTAATTTTCAACCAATCTTTAATTCTATGATTAGACAACAAATTTTTTCTCTTACATTTAAAACTTCTAAAGTTATTTTATTTCCCCCAACCCTTGCCCCAAAAAGGGAATCCAAAGTTTTTCCCCTTTTCAAAAATCCCCAATAAGCCTCTTTAAGGATAAAAAATTTTATTAAACCGAAGGTTAAATATTTAAACCCCCCTTGGGACTATCCAAGATAAAATTTTTAAAAAAAGGTTGGCCGCTTTTTGGTTTCCAGGGGGGCAATTCACCAACCTTTTTTAAAAGTTGGGGTTTTAGTTTGGCTGTTTCTTTTAAATCGAAGTTTTAAAAGAAAATTAAGGTTGGGCTGCGTTTTTCCCCGGGGTTTTGGGGCCCCATTTTTTTTTGCAATTATGTTTACCGTTTTTTAAAAGGCCCCTTGGGGTTTTTCCACCGTATCGGACAATTGTTCAGTCTTACCCTTAACAGATTAAACATTTTCAAAGCAAAAGGGGTCAGGCCCTGGCGTTGGGGTCTTCCCCAAGGGGTTTTTCCCCCCCCCCCCCCCGGGGCCCCCCAAGGTTTTTTTGCATAAATTCCATTTTTTAAAAAAACCCCTGGGAAGGGGCCCAAGTATTGGTTGGGAAAACCGGTTTGCCCAAAGTTTAACGGGCAAAACCCATGGGGAAAAGCCAAATGGGAAAGGGAACCTCTTTTGGCTATACCAATAATGAAAAAAGAGCTTGTTTAGCTTTTCCCCCGGAAACCCCCCCCAAAGGTGTTTTGGGGCCCATGAACCCCAACACTCTTTTTGGGAAGAATTTGGGAGAGTGGCCAAGTAACCTTGGTGGGGTTTAAAGGATGCAAGCTTTTTTTTGGGGAAAAACAATTTAAAGGAAAGCCAAAGGGGGTTTTTTTTTTTTTTTTTTTTTGGGGGGGGGAAAAAGAATAAAAATTTTCCCTTACCAAGAAACCCCTTTTATTTTCCAAACTTTTTCATGGGGTCGCCCCGAAAGGGCAGGCAACCCAAAAAACCTTTTTTTTGGTTCTTGGGAATTGTGGGGAAAAGTTTTTTAAAGCTAGATTTGCCTTGTTTTTGGAAAGGAATAAAAATTCGATTTAGGTTTTTTAAAACCCTTTCATCGGGCCCCAAAGGGAAAAAAAGGGAAACCAAAGGGATTTTTTGGGTTTTTGGGGTTCCAACCTTTTTTGTCATGGGTTTACCGTTTAAAAAGCTATTTATTTTCCCAAAACCCGGGTTTTCCGGGATACCCCGATTATGGGTCCTTTGTTTGGCCCTGGTTTTCCCTAAAAAGGAATTCCCAAAATTGGGCGGGGAAATTTTTAAAAAAATTTTTCAATTTTAAGGGGGCAGGGGGGGGTGGGGGGGTGGGGGGGGGGGGGGGGTTTGGGGGGGGGGGGGGGGGGGGAAAGGGGGGGGGGGGGGGGGGGGGGGGGAGGAGCTTTTTTTTTTAAGGGTCTATAGCGATAGGAACCATTGGCAGTGTTTAAAATGGGGTTGGGCCCTTTTGTTGTTAAGAAAGGGGGTTTTTCGAGTCTTTAAAAAATTTTCTTCTTAAAAACTCCCCGGGGGTTAGTGAGGCATTACCCCAAAAAATATTGTGGCATTGAAATCCCCGAGAAAAAAGAATGGGCGTGGTAATTGTTGAAAAAAAGGTTATTAAATTTTTTTTTTTGGGTTTCCCACAGCTTGGAGGGGCGGGTTTACAGATTCCCTAGTGTAAAACCAAAGATGGGAAAAGGGGCAACTCTGACAGAACTGCCTGAAAGAGGGGGTTGTGAGCGGCAAAAATTTCTGAGTATACACTTTGTGTACGAATTTAGTACTCCCCCTTTGGGCTCTTCCTGAGGTGTCATGGGGGGGGTTTTGAAAAAAGAGAATTTTTTCTAATCTAGGATTGTCTGTACTTTAAAAGGGGTTTTCTTGCGGACCAAAAATGGCTGGGCTGTGTTTTGAGACAAAAATTTTAAATTTTCTCAAACGGGTGAAGTCCCCTTCTTACTTTCCATTGAAATTAAAAACGCCCTTATAAAAATTTTTAAAAAACTTGCCTATTAAAATTACTTTTGTTTTGGGTTTTATTTAAAAATTCTCTACCCTAGGGAGATTGGGCGGATTTAAAGGCCCCACCCCCCCAATGTCTATTTCGCTATGGGAAGAATCGGATTTTTTTGAAATTTTTGGATCCATTTTTCTTTTGGTATTTATCTTTTTTAAAATTCAGTGGGGTTTTTGTGTTTCTATTGATTTTTGCGTGAATTTTTTGGGATTTTGTGAACCCTTTTTGGGAGAAAGTTTAACACTTTTCAAATTAAATTCGTTTCGTGAATTTTTTGCCTTTTTTTCCCCTTTTTTTAGGTCAAGGAGTTCGGTCTAGTTTTTGATACAAGTTCTTTTTTTTGGGTTATGCTTTTGTTGGTGAATAGGGTTTTTCTTGCCTGTCCAGAGTTGTTTTTGGCGGTCATCTCTTTTTTTGGGGCCCTCTTTATGGTTTAAAGGGAGCTCATTCAAACGGGATTGGGGGGGATTTTCGATTTTTTACATGTTTTTTTGGGTTCCCCAAACCTTTTTATTTTTTCCACCGTCTTCCCTGTTCTTGGCACCATTGCCCTGAAAAAATTTGTCGAACCTGGGGTTTTGCCCCTTGAGAGATTCAGCAAAAGATTTACTAAATACCGGGGAAAGCAGATTTCGGCCCTTTCCTTGTTTTCCTAAAGGGCCACTTTTTTCTTGTGCTCTGAGTTCTTGGATGCCTCTCTCCTCTACATTTTTTGGACATTTGACCGATAAACGCGGGGTGTGGGCCTTTGCATTAAATGACAAACGGCTAAAACGGAAAATGCTCAGACTTTTGGGCTTCTGGGGACCCTACTGCACAGGTTGTTTGGTTTTGCAAAATTTTTTTTAGAAGGTCCAAACTTCTGGCAGCGGAAAAACACCGAAAAGGGGTTTTTCCGGAATTAGGGTCTCACGCCCGCTTTAGGGTTTACCCAACATGGGATGAACTTAGGGGGAAAAACTGGGTTTTTGAAAGAAAGGGAATAAATATTGGTTTTTGGTTTTCCCTTTTTCAGTTTTTTCATCGGATGTGGAAACTTTTTTCTTTGGACGGGGTATACACCCAAGGGACCTTGTGAAGAGATTTTGGTTTTGATCTATCATTTTTTGCAGAAAATTAAGTCAAAAGATTTAATTTTACCCCCTTTTTGACGTATTAAGGGGCATTTTTCCTCCACTAAAAAACGGGCAAGTCCCCCAATCGGGGCGCTTTTAGTAAATCTTTTGACTGCTTTTCTGAATCTGATTCTACCCATTAGTGTGCCGTTACGGATTTTCTAACAAAACTTCACGGAGGAAAAATTCCTTCTACCCCTTTTTCGAATGTAACGGCTTTACTTTTTAAAAACCCTTTCTTTTAAGTCAATCTTTTTACAATTGGGAAATTTTTAAGGGGGGGCCCTGAAGTCCTAACTTTTTTTCCCGAAAACTTTATCTTTTTTCCAAAAATCAAAACGGTTTTTTTTAACCATGACTAATTTGGGGACAACCCACAAAAAGGGTGCTCGGAATAGGCCCAAACCAAACCCCCTTTTGGGTTCTACCACATGGGGCCTTGAAAAACTCAAGGGTCCCCCCCATGGTGTGCCCTTTGGGGTTTGGAAACCCTTATGATTTCCCTTTTTCACCCAAGCGGGTTTGTGGGAAAAAGTCCCAAATTTTTCACGTCCGGATGCCTACAGGTCCCAATTCGATCTTCTAACACCGCCGAGAAAACACCGAAGCCAAACCCAAAACGCCCCCGTGCGGGGGGAAATACAACCGACGAAACCCTGCAGAAGGCCCAATGCTGTCATGCCATTAATTGACCAATCATTCCCTTTACTCGTCCCGGGTGGTCATCAGTTAGCAGCCTGGAAAAATGTAAAGGTGTGAGGATGTTGGCGGGGAAATTGGGGAAAGGGGACGGGTGGGAAGGGGGAGGGCTTTGCAGAGAATGCCGGCAATTAGGGAAAAGAAAATAGTGAAAAAAAAAATAAAATATGAAGGATTGTGAAAAAAAAAGGGGTGATAAAGATTTGGCAGGGAGAGTTTTTCTCTGAAACCCCCAACCCCTTTCCGGGCCCAGAGCTCGCCTCTAGTTGGGGGAGTAATATAACCCCCTTCATACTAGCTGAGTTTGCGAGGGGGGGATTTTTTTCTTTTTAAATCGCCTTTTACGATTAGAAAGAGCCATGCTCGGGGCCCATTCTACCCCCCCGGGCCCGGGGACGGGGAAAGGATTTTTGGGCCTCTCATAAACTATGATTGGTTTAATTTCGGGGCATTTTCCCAAACCTAAAGGGTATCCCGGGAAGCCAATTTTATGTTTTACTCCACTACCAAAATGATGAAAAATGTTTTGCCCCGGGAATCCCCCAGGGGCCTTTAAACAAATGAATTAGTATTATATCGGGCCCTATGCCCCAAACTGAAGGTAAAACCCGGGGCCAAACCCTTTATGATTTTCTCCACCCCCAAAAAAATGTTTGGCAAGGATTTTGGGCGCCGATATCTCCCATGGCCAAAAAACTAGGGAATTGGGATCAAAAAAAAAAGGCCTAACGGGAAGATCCCTAGAGCAAACTTTCCCTTTAACACTGTAAACAAAAATGGCACCCCCCCCCCCCCTTTTTTTTAGTATCAGACTAGGCCTAACTGGGGGTAAAAGGGGCCCGGGTTTCCCCGGGAATGAATTTAAACTTAAGTTTAACTAATTCCAGTTTTTTTTAAATTAAAAAATCTTTTTCCCCATTTTTTTAAAGGTTCTATTTAGCAAACTGGAGGTTTTTTTGTAAAAGAGTCTGTGTTGGTAAATTTTGTTTAGATTTGACATTTTTTTTCCATTTTGGGGTCAAAATAAATTTTTCTAAGCAAAAAGGGTATATTATCGGGGGGGGAGGTAAATAATCTTAGCTTTTAAAAGCGCCCTAAAACTATACAAAACGAAAGAAGCCCGCCCCGCGAGGCACTCCCCACTCGGAAGGTGAAAAAAACTATTATTAAAAAGCATTGTGGAACAGTATAAGCATTTTAAATAAAAAAAAAGAAACGGAGGGTGCTGGCTGGAAAGGTAGGACCCGCCTCCCAAAAAGGGTTTAAAATTGGGAATATTCAAATGCGCCTTTTTAAAAGCAGGGAAACCCAAACAGCATGCTCTCTCAGAGGGGGGGTTATGAAAAACTTTAAAGAAAAATGCGCGGAAAAGCAGCCTCCGAAAAAAAATTTAGTTATTTAGTTGATGGGGTTTTGGGGCACAAAACAGTAAAGTTATAAAGGCCCATGGGAATTTTTTCTGATTGTTTTAAAAAATATGAATTTCAAATTGTTTTTAAAAAGGTTTTCTTTACTAAGAAATTAAAAACTTTATCGCTTGTCGGGGGTTTATCTGAAAATTTTTTTGAGGAAAAGGTTGTCAAGGTAAAGGGTTTGGTGGGCTATTTAAAAAACCTTTGAAGTTTACATTTTTTTCAATTTTAGAATTTGCAAAATAAACTCATTTTTTCGGGTTTTGGCTTTAATAAAATTTGCATGCCCAATTTTTAATTAAAATTTGGTAATCTTTTGCATTGCCTCTAATTTCATCCATTTAAATTTAAAAGCTTTCAATTTTCCCTTGGCAATCAATTTTTAAATTTCTAATTAATATTGTTTAAGTTAGGAACATCTTCACAACTGGAGATTTTTCTAGATCCCATAAAAAGGCCCTGGGTTCAAGGTTTTAAAAGTCCCCCGAAGTTTTTTTTTGCGGGGAAACGCCGCCAAACACGTATTTCACCAAATAATTGTTTTTCAAAAAAAACGAGGGGAAAGGACAGATGTCACCCCCGACATTTTGTCTGGGTGTAGAAAAATACTTGTCGCGTAGCTGGGCAGGCTTGGGACTTTCAGCCAGGAGATTGTTCATAAAAGCGAAAGGTTTTGGCCAAAATTTTGCTGATTTAATTTTCACTTGGGGTATTGCAATGAAACGCGGTTAAAGCTTTTTAGCCCTATAAAAAAGGTCGAGTTAATTTGTTTCCTACAAAAAAGGGCATAAGCCAAAGTTTTTTTCTTAGGGGATAGAGGATCCCCAATTGAGGGGACCGAGTTTTTTAATTGGCCAGTTCCAAGGGAACCTGGGGGGCGATGACTGTGTTCATGAAGACCAGGCTTGGTTTTTCGAAGGGGGCGGGGCCATCCCCAAGTCAGGGGTTTTTTTTGGGGTGGAGTCCTTGGGGACGTATTCGGTGTGTTGGCCCCGGGGGTGGTAAAGCAAAAATTGGGGGGGGGGGGGGCGTTTGACGGGTGCCCCCTTTGGAGCATTTTTTCGCGATCGTAATTTTAGAGGTACACATGGGAGTAGTTACCGTCCCGGGTATGTAGGGAAGGGTCTGGTAATAACGTGTGAAATCAAAAGGGGAGAATCTTTTCCCAAATTCTCATTTTTTAAACCGTGTAATTTCTAAACCCGAAAAATTTAACCCCGGGGTTACATCTTTTTCTGGGGCAGTGTGAATAAAAATTTAAAATTGTATTATCTTTTTAAAACGCCCTATTCCCAACGGAAATCGCCCAAGTGTTAGGTCACAACATTTTGATTTGAAAGACATAATTTTTTTTCGTCATTAAAATTTAAACACGCTTTCCAGGGACAGAAACAAAAATTAATAAATTTCTTTAAAAATCTTTCCTTTAAAAAAAAGGGAACAATCGAATTTTAAAAGAAAATTAAATTAAATGGGGCAACCCATATGCCTTTAAATGGGGTAACAAATTGAACTAGGGGATACTCGAAAAAGGGGGACCAATCGAGTGAGCAGGTGGGGTCCTGAAAAACCCAGGATCGCCCACCAGCGTACCTGTGTAAAACAAAACCCCTCCTAAAACAGTTTTCGCACCGCATAAAACCCAGAAAATATATTCCCTGTGCATCAAGCTAGTGTTACAATAGTAAATTTGTGCATCGTATAAAAAACTTTAATTAAATCTCCCACCGTACTATCAACAACAAAAAAAACTGATTAAAAACCCAAAGGGCAGAAGGCAAAGTCCCGGGTCAAAAGACAGTTTTCTTTAAAATTTAAATAAAATTTTTTTTCTTTTCTTTAAATGAATCATCTAATATTTTTTAAATGTCTTCTATTTTTAATCGCAACAGTAGGAATAACGAGCTCGTGGGAAGGTAGGTGGGGGGTAGGAGTGTGATTATTTGTATCACCATTTACAAATGTTCAATAGTAAAACCAAAGGCATTTTTCCCAACTTACTGATGTATTATCACTGTATTTTGGCTTTCCCCCAAACAATCCCTCTCACTAAACCTAGGCTATAGGCATTGTTCCCGGGGGCGCGCAGACGCTGGGGCCCGCCCAAGGGACAAATTCCATCCCGAGGCAAAAAGGTAGGTTTCGAAGTGAAGGTTTTAATTGATTTCCGGGTTAATTGTATTTTAGTGTGGGGGTTGATTTGTTTTTTTAAATTCAAATTAATCTTGGGCGAAAAGGGGACAAAGTATTTTACTAGGTAGTTTTTGGGGGGAAATTCCTACCCGGCAAGCAGGATTATCTTCCCGTTTCTTCCCCAAGGTTTTAATTAAAACTTTTCTATCAAGTCGAACATTTCAAAAAAGAAAAAAATAATCTGTTGCTTATAGTATTGTTGAAACAACTTTCCCCCAATGTTTGACAGCGCAAATGGTGCCAAGGAGAAAGAGGCTCCTGGGGAAAAAGGGGGCATTTTAAATTTAAAAAAGTTTGCCCTGTGTGAAGAGAACCCTTAACTTTCTTGCTACCCCAGTATGAAGAAAAAAGAAAAAAGGCCCGAAAAACCTTTGTATAAAATAATAGGTGGGAAAAAAACCTTTAGTTTTGGGCAGAACAGACAAAGGCCATTTTCAAGAAAGAACGCCAAAACGCCGCTTGCGACAAAAAAACCGCCCGAAACCCAAAGGGTACTAATATTTTACGTTGTAAAGATCGCAACGCCCCAAAGTTTTAAAATTTTGTTATAGTGCGCAAGTTTAGAGAGTGCTGCCAAACCCCCCTGTGGTCCTCAAACTTTCTGGGTTTTTCGTAAAAATTTGGGAGCTTTTGTAGGTACCCTAACCTAAAAAAATTTTACGTTTCTGGGGTCGATTTAAATATCTTAAATAGCTCATCAGATATTCAAAAGATTTTTGTTTTTTGTCGAGTAAAAATTTATTTAAATGGGAAAAAGAAGGCCTAGTAAGACATTTGTTATTCAAACCCTCTTTCCCGGGTAAGGAAAAAATTTTTCATAGAGAGAGAGACCTTAAGTGCTAAACCCAATTGGGATTTGCTAGCAAAGCGCAAAAGCAAAACATAGGGGCGGGGAAAAAAAAACCCTATCCCAATTTGGGGGCCCCATGCACCCCAAAAAGGGGTAGGACAGCGTAGGGGGCAAAGCGAAAAACAAGAGGGGGTTTATTTCAATTTTTCTTTCGGTTTTGCTTTTCGTTTTCCCTCGAGGGTTGGGCCCAAAAGGGAAAATTTGTTAAAAGGAGTCAATTCAAACGCCCACCTCTTTTTTAAAACAAGTTCACTTCCCTTTTAGGTCAGAAATGTCACTGAGTGTCGTTGTATTTTTGTAAAAAGGTGAGGAAATATTTTTTGGGGAGGGGATAATGAAATTTGAAATTTAACTGCTTACAAAGTCAAAAATTGCGAGGTTTTAATTTTGTATGTTTTAAAAAAACCCCCAAATTTTACGAAACTCATCAAGGGTTTAAAAAACGATATAATGAAGAGGCTTCGTGGGGAGTGATCGCATCAGCTTTAAAAATTTCAAATGGTAAAATAAGGTTGTTTATTCCCAAAACAACGTGATCATCTTAACATGAATTTTTTTTTCACCGCTTTGTTATTGAAATTTTGTTATTAATTCATGGGATTAATTTTAGTTGAAGAGGTCAACAGAGTTTTGGAAAAAGATTTAGAAAATCGCTTTTGGGCCCGGGGGCCAAGGGAAAGGGCCCTCAACCCCTTCAGGGGCTGCTGGGTGGGGTACTTCGCGCTCCGTGGCCTTTTCTTAAAAACTTCGAGTTTTTGAAGAAAATCGTCAAAACCAGGAAGTAGTATTTTTAAAAATTTTATTAAAATTAAAAAAATTTTTTTTCATTTTCCCAAAAAACCAAAAGCAGGTCAAAATCATCCCAAAAATCTGGGGAACCCCCCCTCACCCGGGTTTTTTGCTTTATTTGGGAATTCCCTTTTCTTTTTTACTTTTTAAAAATTTTAAAAAAACATATTAAAAGTTTTTTCCCCCTTTTTTGCTTTAAAAGGGAGAAGCGTTTGCTCCGGGTACGTGAGGTGATGTTTCAATTTTTAATTTTAAAAAAAATTTTGGGCTTTTATTGAGTGGGGTGCATTTTGTCCTTTTTCCTCGAGGCGTGTACTACTCCTCCAATAAATGGCAAAATTGTAAGCATTCACACACCTTGCAATTTTTTCAGATTTTTTGAATTTTTGCATGTTTAGGGGGACTGAACTTTATTATAAGTGCTGTTTTTTTTTTATTTTTCTTTATTTAACGTCTATCCCCATTCCCGTTATAAAAATGATTTACAAAAGGGGGAAAAAAATCACTGGGATTGTATGCCATGTAAATCAGGGTTAAAATTTGAGACCCCCTTTAATTTTTTCCCCCACACCCCCCCAAAAAACTTAAACCCCTTTTTAAAAAAACCCAACCCCTTGGGTTTTTTTTTTTTTCCTTTTTTAAAAGTACCAAAAGGGTAAAAAATGAACCCCCCAAATTTCCGCAGGGGTCCTGTTTAGCAGTTAATTTGGTTTTAAACACATTTTTAAAATTTTTCCCAAAAGGGGGTTTTTCTTTGGGGCCCTTTTAAAAAGCATCTTTCCACTACTTAATTTTTTTAAATTAAAATTAAAAAGTACATAATTTTTAATATTTTAAATTTTTAAAACAAATTCTTCCCCACAATTTTACTTTTTTCCAAAAAGGGTATAAAATGTTTTAGTGTATCAGTTTAAAATTTTTTTTTTAATTTAAATTTTAAAAAATCCAAGTTTGATGTCTTGGGCCCAAAACCCACAGGGTAAGGAAGGGGAGGCCCCTTTAAAAAAGTAAAAACAAGTCCGCCTTTTAGGGCCCCGGGGCAACTAACCCAATAACTTATTTTCAGACCCCCCTAGTTTGTAAAAATTTCATCCCTTAAGCAATTAACACTCGTTTTTACTTCGCGCCCTTGGGGGCAAGGGAAATTTACGAGGGCTTCCGGGGGTAGCCCAAATTTACAAATTTCCGTGGGGTGGTCTTTTTGGGGGCCATTAACACGGGAAAACCACAACCCAAGTGGAATTCAACGTAGGCCCATTATGCCAGCCTTTTTTTTTTTCGATTTTTAACTTCTTTTATTAGGCCGAAGGTTCTGTGGCCCGGGCAACGTTAACGTATTTGTTCATATTACAATGTTCCCGGTGACGGGGGAGGCTAGGGGGAAATTTTTAACCCCGCCTATTTTCTAAAAATAACCCCAAAAAGATCCAAAAGCGAGGGGTGTTTTTTAGATCGAGTACGTTCTACGGTAGGGAAAGAGCGATAACTATAACCCCTTTAAAGGAGTTCCCAAAGAAGTGCTTATTAACTATTATTTTTTATTAAGTTACGTGGCCGTCCCAAAAAATTCATTTTAAACCCTTTAGTTTTTTAAATTAGAGTTTAATT
The DNA here is from genome assembly GCA_024449915.1 of Sweltsa coloradensis. Taxonomy (NCBI): domain Eukaryota; kingdom Metazoa; phylum Arthropoda; class Insecta; order Plecoptera; family Chloroperlidae; genus Sweltsa; species Sweltsa coloradensis. The sequence continues at coordinate 9,892 of JAMZAV010005304.1, read as the reverse complement.
TTCAAAGGCCCTACGTGTTTTTTTATTTAATTTTCAACAGAGACAGCTGGGCAATGTTTTGGGCCCGGTAGTCATTGCAAACATACACAACTGCCTACAGCAATAAAAAAGGAACTTTTTCATTAATTCATTTTTCGCTTTGGGCAGGTCCCATTTTCTTTGGGTGTTTTTTTTTGTTTTCCAAAAAGGGGAGACACAGGTTGCATCCCAAAAGTTGTTTTACTTAATACTTTTTTTGTGTAAATTTCTTTGGGATAGCCCCATTATTTTCCCAAAGGCAAGTTTCTTGGGGTTTTTTTTATGCCCAAAACCCTATGAATTTTGGGCCCCAAAACTTTTATTTCAAAATTTTGGGTGCCCGTCTTGTCTTTTATTTGAAACTATTTCAGTTGTGTTTTTGAAAACACTAATAATCATCTCATAAATTTAAAAAAAATTATATTGTATTTTTTTTGATTCACCCCGGGAAAACCTAAACGAAACTGTTTGTTTCTTTTGGGTTTTATACCCAACTTTTTTCAATTTGTTTCTCCCGTTTTTTTTGTACCAACGCTGGAACCCCGTTTTAGCCCCCTACAAAAATTCTTAATTTTCGACTTTTTGGGTTAAATTTTTTGGTCCAAACATAGCCCCTTTAGGTTTTTTCCATGTAAAAAGGGCTTCTGAAGGTTTGCCCAAACAGGAAAAAACCCCCCCATTTCACATCAAGTTTTGACTTCTAAATTTTCTCAGGTTTCTAATGCCAGCAAATATCTCAATGTTTTGAACGTACAAAATGGGGAAAAAGTTTTTACTGTAGTTTAATCCCCTTTTTTTTGTGAATACTTGGCTAAAGAGTTTTAGCCCTTTTATCTCAAACTTTTCCGTTTAGCATTAGTTTTCGTTTGAAAAACCCCTTTACATTAATGGATTTTTTTCCTTCGGGGAAAATTTAAAGAGATCCCCTTTCCTTTTTTGTTTGGGTTCGATTTTCCTTTATTTGTCGCCTTTTTCCCGAAATTGATTCTCACTCCCACTGAGTGCCTCCCCTTTTATTTTTCGGGCCCTTCTTCAATAAGATTCACCCTATTCATCACCCAGAAATTCTTGTTGGGAAAGTTTATTTTGTTTTGACATTCGTTGGCTCGAAGACTTTTTTTGGTTCATCTCGAGGGCCGGGTTGTTGACGATTTTATCATCCCTTTTAACCCATCGTGGGAAACAATATCTTTTTACAACATGTTTTACGAATTTCCCGTAATATTTTTGTTTTTCGGGGGGGCCCCGACTTTTGGGGAAAAGGTTGTGCTCCCACTTCCATTACCAAATTTAAAACCCCTCCCTTTTGTTTCTTGATGATTTTCTTCCAAGGGAAAATCACATCCTTTATATAGCAGTTTTTTTGTCTCACAATTTCCAACCCATATCCCTTGCTGGTTTGGGGTACCCAACCAAATATAAAGCTCAGACGATTTAAACGTTTAAGCTTCTTTCCCATTTTTTTTGGGGAAAGTGAGCAAAAGCTTTTTCAGCCAAATATCCTTGGTTTAGCAAGGGCCCGGTTTCTTTTTCCGCCAGGTTTTCCCCTTTTGGGGTAATGCCATCCCCCAACAACGTTTTGGGGCCGATTTTTTAAATAGGTTTCGGGTTAAAGCTTCGCCCAATTTCTTTAGGTAGCTTTTTTCTTCCTTCCCCTAGCTACATCGTCCCTTTTCAAAAATTGTTTCCGTTTGCTCGTTCGGGAAAACCCATTTTGGTTTTGTGTTTTTGCAAAAAGTTGTTTTTTTAAGCGTTTCCGTATTTTTTTCAAGTGATCAGTAAAAAATTTTTTTTGGTACTTTGCGGCCATTGTCCCGAACGAAAACTTTGATCTTATAACCCCTTTTTGGTTTTTTAACTTTGCCGAAACTCAATGAACCCCTCATAATTTCCCCTTTTTTTTTAAAATATAAATCTTGGTCCATCTGGTTTTTTCACAATGAATGTTAAAAAATTCTTCCCCCTCCCCTCGAGTCTTCGCCCCATTTGGGCCCCCACAGTTTTTGTGTGAAAAAATGTTAATTTTCTTGACCGATCTACTTTTAAACCTTTTTTGGGAAAAAAGGGAAAAGATGGGTTTTCTTTTCCCTTTAAAACAAAAACCCCCAAAAAAGGTGATTCTGGTTTGGGTTTTCCTATCCTATCCCCCAAAAACCCTACCTTTTCAAGGGGTTTTATTCCACCCTGGGGTAAAATGGGCCCAGGCCGCTTTCCACCGCAAGAAAATCACATTTTGTAGCACCCCACTTTGGCCAAAGTTGGGCCCCGTCTTTTAATGTTTTTTGGGGGTGTCTAATTTTATATGCCACCGATTTACTTTCTGGGCTTTTGACACTCCCTTTTACTCATGGGTTTGGGCAATTTTGCTTCGGGAAAAAACAACCTCTAAACCCCTTTTCCCTTTGTTTACTCCCTGACCAATAGATAGTTTTTTGGGGGTGGAGCATCCCAAAACATCTTTAAAATTTTTGCTTTGTTGATCACTTTTTGACAGAAATCATAATTAAAATCTCCCTTTCCCCTTTGATGCGTCGTGCTGCCTCGCCATGTGCAATGACATGTGTTTTTTCATTGGGATATCTTTCCCAAACCCCTTATTTTCTATTCGACATATGTTTTTGTCGCCCAAGGGGTCAACACAACCCCCTCTCCTATTTCACTTTATTGATCTGTTGCGGGCCAAAGTAAATGCTTTTTTTCTTTTTTGCTGTTTGCCACTTTTAACCTTGTTTTTTGGGCGAAATTTTTTAAAAGTCTTTTTCGGTTTTAAAGTCCAGGTTTACCACGCTGAAAAATTTTTAAATTTTTTTAACGCCTTTTTTTGCTAGGACAGACCGTCAGGACTGGGGGTTTCTCCCCGGGCGTCTTTTTTCCCCTTTTAACATTTTTGGGTTTTTTACCCCCGGGGCGGCATTCAACCAACCGGCCCCCAGTTTTTCCCAGTGCAATGACAAACGGGGCGAAAATCTGGGAAGTTCGAAAGAAATTTTTATTCCAATTTATCATCGGTCACTGCTGGGATTTTTTTGGGACTCACCCTTTTAGCAAAGGTCATCATTTTTTGGGTTTGGGTAAAAACCCCATTTAATACAGTTTTTTGGGGATTTAATACTTAATACACTTTTAAAAAATGTTTGTGGGGTTTTGGTGAATTTTTCGTACCATCCCCCCCCCTTTAAAAAAGCCTCCAAATTTTACCCATGCCTCACCCGTACTCTTTAAATTTACATGAAAAGTACAAGTTGGCCTCAAAACCTTTTCATAGGAAATAAACGAGTGCCCCCGTGGTCTAATGCCCCTTTATCTTCAAAATTAAAATCTAATTCCTGGTTTAAAGGTTTCCACAATTTTTCCCGTACAGCTGCTTTTCATACCCCAAAATTCCAGGTGGGTAAAATTGGGTTTCCACCTTCCAGTTTATCTGCTTGGGAATGTAATTTTATACCTTTTATGCTGGGTTAAAAAAAAAAAGAAATTTTCGCTTAATATTTGTTACAAAAACACTTCGTGGGGATCATTGGGGCCCCTAAACCCATTGAGAAAAAAGTTTGTCCTTTGGGGGAATAAAAAACCCACAGTCTGGGCGGAAAAAAGACATTTCTTTAAAAAACAGGGCACTCTGGGAAAACATTTCCGGGAGAAACGAAGCCCAAAACCTTTTGGGTGGGGGGCCCAACAAACCCGGGAAAAAGGGGGAAAAAAACACAATAAAAACCCGGTTTCCTCAGGTTTAAACAGTGGGAGAAGAAAAAACCCCCATGGGTCCCAAAAAAAATAATTAATAAACTTTCGCCTGCCAAAGGGGGAAAATTTAGGTAAAGGAAACCCTTTTAAATTTATTTTTTTAATTTTTTCACCTTCACCAAGGGTCGCGTGCAACTGGGGCTCCGGCAACATTTTCGTTTAAAAAAGGTTTTAGTCGGCCCCGTGGATGAGCGCCCCATCAAATTTTCCCCCCAAAAGGATGCTTTACCAATTTAGTGAAACAAAAAATTACCCATGCCTCTTTTTCGTAAAAATCGCTTTTCAAAACCCCCACCAAAAAAATCTTTTGACAGAAGACCTTACAACGGGGTTTAAATTCACATTTTCAACCCGCATCTCTGACCGCCGTCAGTTCACGGGGCTGGGCAGGGGCAAATTCCCCACTTTCGGAAAGGGCCCCTGGGGGCCTGAGCCAAAGTCTTTAGGGCCCGGGCAAATGTGTTGTACCTGGGCTGGGGGGGGCAAGTCGTTTTAGCAACCGGGGGCGGGGCCTGGGGGCCGGGGGGTGGGGTGACCCCTGCAGGTGCAAAGGGTTTAAAGGGCTGGGTGTTCGGGTGTGGGTGAGAGGAAATAAAGGGACTGGGCATCAAACTGGGCAACCCTGTTTGCAATGTAATTTTTAACTTTCGACAAAACTGGCATTCGTTTTTTTTTTTATCAATGTAATTGGGGTAAGCTAAATTTCAAATTAAAAAAAAGTCATCTTTTTTTTCCCCCAATTTCCCCCTTTTTTTTAAAATTTTAAAAAAAGTTAAAACCCGGTTCAAACTAAAGTGTACTTGAGCCCTCCTTTTGGGGTTTTAAACCAAAAAAGAGATTCTCTAATGGGGCGGACAGTAATCGAGAACTCTCTTGTTAAAAGACTCGACTGTACGCTTAAGGGCCCATCTTTTTACGAAAGCCCCCGGGAAAAGGGTTTTTAGGGTTGGGCAAATGGTGAAACCTGATGTGCCAGGCGCAATCAGTGGGTAAACCAAATTTAACAAGCCGGGATCTTTGCGAAGGTGTGTTCAATTTAAAAAAATCAAATTGTGCGACTGGGTACAAGGCACCGCTACTTTCGTGATGGGTTTTAGGATGACAGTGCGGTAAACGAAGGCGACACACGACCCCGCGGGATTTTCCAGCGTGCATTCATTTGGTCATTCCCAAAACCTTTTTACAGTGTGTGCCGAGCTAGCTGGCAAAAAAAATACAAAAACCCCCATCGATGATGGCGTAATGGGTTGCCCTTTCGTTATGTAAAATTAAAAAAAAATTAAGTAACAAGGTTTTGGGTTTTTACTGTTTCAAATAAACGCCCGACCTTTAGTAATACTTTTGGGATAACAAACAGCTATTAAAAAGACAGCGAACATGGGGTTTATGGGTTTTTAATTAATTTGGTTTTGTGATTTTTAATTAATGTGCAATAAAGGTTTTACGTGAAAGATACCCATTGATTGATTTGGGTATTGCTTTAAAGTTCATATTTATGCAAAATTGGGTAAACGAGACGAAACGTGAGAAATTGAGGGATTTCGCCGGGGGGGACCAAAAGGGGGGAGAGGGCCCGGCCCGGGCAAAAAACCAGCCAAAAAGCGTATGGGAGTGATTAGTAGTAGTTCTAAGGACTTTTACAACAAGATTATCGCGCCCCCCCATTTTAAATAAAATGTGAAAAAACGGAAAAAAGAGCTTTAATATTCTTTATGTTTAAACATGTTAAACACTGTAATTTTCAAAAAAAACATTCTCATTTTTGTTGATCCTAAGAATTGGGTATAGGGTCAAAATTGCCTGGAGGAAGACTGAACAAAAACCCCCCCGCACCCCAAACATTGGGTGCCTCCCTAACAAACCCAAATAGGCCTGTTCTGACAAAAAAGGAAATAACCCATACTCCAAAATTTCGATGAAATTTTTTTGGAGACCTTTGATTGATTTTGGATTTCCCCAACGTCCCCATAATTTTTTGCCTTTGGGTAAAGGAGACGAAGGGGGGACTTAATGATGACGCGGGGGGACCAAGGGGGGACAGGGCCCGTGCCCTTTTTAGAAACCCCACAAGCGTTGGGGGGGGCAGGGGTCCCCCACGTCGTGGTGTCTCCGTCTGTGTCAAACCTCCGTTTCCCTGTTGTCCTTGTTTTTCGCCGTCGGGGGAATTTAAAGGGAAGGGGGAAAATTCCCCGACGAGGGCCCCAAACCTTTGCCCCTTAGTTTCGGGAGAAAAACTCCCCCCTTCCCCGGACCAAAACCCCGAGAAGGTTGCGAATTTTTTTAAATTTTTTGGCCCACAGAAAGGGGGGATGAGGAATGGAGCATAGGGGGACTAGGGCCCCTAAAACCCCCCCCCTATTTAAAAAAGATTGGATTTCCTTTTCCAAACCCGACATCGTAAATTGACTTTTAAGGGAAAAGCTTTCGGCAAGTTTCGATTTTGGGGAAAACCACAACAGTTTACAGTCCCTTTAAATAAAAGATACCTGCTTATAAAGCAACCCGGTGCCCTTTTTTGAAAAATTGGCACCAAGCATCATTTTTTTTACCCCCATTTTTAGTGTCAGATCCACCGCAACCAGCCCAAATTTAAAGGGGCTCTGTCCCCAGGGGAGTGAAGTTACTTGCCAAAAAAATGCTGGGATTTTGACATCTCTAAAGTAAAATTTGGCTACTTTTTCTTCTGTTTACTTTGTCCCCTTTCCCAGCTCCCGCGGGGCATATAACCCCCCCTTTTACACTGAGCCCTCTTCATTGATGTAAAAAAAATAATAAAAAATAAAAATAATAATAATAAAAATTAAAAATTAAAATAATATTAATAAAAATAAAAATTAAATGGCTGAAAATTTTTTTAAATTTTTTTAATTTCAAAAAATTTTAAAAGAAAATTATTTGGGTTTTTTTTTTCAGGGGGGTGAAAGGGGACTGCCCCCCGCTCAGGCCAACAGGGGTTTTTTTGGAGGCTTTTTAAAAAAGTTTTTAAATGGCTTGAAGAGGGGAAAATTTTAAAAATTTTTTTAGATTTCAATACCGTTTTGGGAGTTTTTCATATTCAGGATTTTTAAATATTACCAAAAAAAAAAATTTTTGGGGCCCCAAAATTTTTTTAAAAATCAAAGGGGGGGCCGGAACGCCCCCACCGCCCTTTCCCCGGACCTGCCACTGCTAGGGGCCTATCTTTCCCCTTGTTCAGTTTGCACATTTTAGTCCCCTTTTTGAAAATTAATAAAATTTGTTTTTCCCCCGGGCCTAAAATTTTTAAAATTTTCCCAAATTTGTTAAATTTTTGATCTTTTTTTTTGCAGACATTCTGCTGGCCCTTTCCCCCGAAAGTTTCCAACCTGGGTCACAATGGGGGGAAAGTTTGAATGTGCAAGTTTAAACCCAAAAAATTTTTAAACCCTCAAGCATTTTCCCCTGAAACATTTTTTCTTATTATTTTTTATACTATTTTTTTACTTTTTTTCAAAAATATAAGGGGGGGCACTTTTTTAAATTAAAAGGGGTTTTTATGCATTCTTCTTCAAAGTTTTTTTACCCATGCAAGGGTCTTCCCAACAATATTTTTACAAGTATGAGAAAAAGGGGCGAGTGTCCCGATCATTGAATTAAAAAAAAAGGGGAAAAAAGCAATTGACCCCCCAAACGAAAAACAACTATCCCCCCAGTAATTGCTGTCGTCCCAAAAACTGTGTGTTATTCAGAGAAGATTAGAGCTCGCTCTTCTGTTGGTAAGGTAAAGGGGTTTTACAAAATCACTAGGTACTGAATTTAAATGCACAAATTTTTACGATTGTATGAAGGCCCTAAACCTTTCAACACTAATTTTACACTTTTGCTCCCGAAAAAACCCCTACGCCCAAAACAAGTTGTAAAAAGACCTTTACTGCCGGAACACCAGTGTCCCTCGGAAATAGGTATGTTTTCCTTGCGGTCAACTTACATCCAGTGCTGGAGCCCCAGGCAAGGGGTGAAAATATGGGCCTAGGCCCCGTGTCCGCACAGTAGGGCCCAAACCGAGCTTTTGCAAAGTTGGATGTACTAATTTTATTAAAAAATTTTAAAGAATATAAGGCCTACGCTATAAACATGACAATTTCTTGTTTTTTCCATACAAAAAAAAATGCGGAATAATAAAAAAAAAAATGGTACATATCAAGAACGAAGGGGGGATTTCCCCAGGTCCAAATTTAACAGATAAGAATAGTTTTGTGGTTTTTTGGGCCCCTCAACAGTTAATAAACAGTGCCCTGGGCTCCTACAAAAGGGGTAAAAAAGGGTTTAAAATTTATAACAGAAAGGGGGTTTTTCCCAAAAATCAATTTTCCTTCTGCGATTTAACTCGATGAAAATTTCGTACACAAAGAAAAGCACATAAAAAAATCTTGCACCCCCAAAAAATTTAATTTTACCTTTTTTGGGAGAAAAATTTTGTGCAGTTTTTTCTTTTGAAATTTTTCGTTTCTTTTTTAAGAATAAAGACAACAAAAAAATTCCAATTTTGGGCGAAAAAGACACAACAGGGAAAAGCTGCGAGGACCAAAAGTAAAAAGTTGCCCAACCCCAAAAACACTCGATTGTAATGAAGCTAACTCTAGAAAATGAAGAGGCCCAGTAAGAACAAACGAAGAGCGGGACACAAAACACTTGCCTGCGGGCAAGAACAAAAAGACCGACTGGAGGTTTAGGCTCCCCCCCCCAGCGTGCGTGCATTTCAGGTGGTATTTAAAGGGGCGGGGCGGCGAAAGGGTTTTTATCGAATGCTGCACCCTGGAAAATGCATTGGAAGTTTTAAAAAATCCCTTGACAAACAAATAGCACATAGCTTTTGGGTATGTAATTAACTGTTTACAAGTTTTTTCCAAATTTTGGGTCAATGAACCTGCCAAAAAACACCCAGTTTAATAACACTATTTTAATTTGGGATGTGGTTTGGACATCACAAAACCCGGGTAAAATTTTTTTCTTATAAAGTTTTTCCCGGGCCGTTTCGTAGAATACCTTTGGTTTAGGGGGGCAAAAGGGGTTTTTAAAAAAGTTTGGGGTAAGTAGCCATACTTCCTAAAATTTTTCCGCAAATTTAAAAAACCCGCATGGGGGGCCCGTCTAAAAGGAAAAAAACCTTTTTTCTGTAGGCCTAAATTTAATAGAGGCTAAAGCTAAAGGGAAAGGGTAACATATGACCATAAAACACCACTTCCATTTTGCTGTTCAAAAAAGGGTTTGGGCAATCTTTAACCCTCGGTCCCTCGCGTGGGGTTCTACAAACCCCCGGCTACATTTTGGGCTTTTGTTTCCTGGATCGGACTGTTTTTCCGACCAGATTTCCCGTACCTTCAAATCGCCCCTACGTTACCAAATTTGTAACCCCTAATCTTAGGGCTTTTAGTGTCGTTATATTTCCAGGGTTTTTCTTGGCTGGGGTTTGAAACCCCCCCGGAGGATTTACGGTTTCAGGAAAACTAGGGGAAAAACCCAATTTTATTTGGCTTAAATTTTAAATTTTGGGAAATTTTTGGAAAAAATTTTTCTTTCAATTTACTTTTTTGGGTTTATATAATTTCAAAAATGGAAAAAAAAACTTAAAAAAAGGGATTATTTTGGGCAAACCCTTTTTTTTTTTTTAATTTTTAAAATGTCCCTTTTTTAAATCTGAAATTACCCAAATTAAAAAAATATTTCAACAAAAAGGTTTATTGGCATTTTATTTTCCCCGTCCTCCCCCGTTTTTAAAACACCTACATAGTATTCCACAAATCATATGAGCACCGACAGAATATCCAAAACATAAATTCTGCACTAATTACCGGGCCCCAAAATAATTTGGGGGTTTTACAACCCACGCGAGGGGTTTGGGGGTTAAGAAATTTCCCCGCGAGTGGGGGGAGGGTTTTTTAAACCAGATAAACCACCGAGTTGCCGAATTTTTGCACCCCGTTGATTTTTCAACCTTTGGGCCTACAAAGCACCAATAAACCCCTTATTCACGTTTTTTTCCCCACCTAAAAGCAATCTATCGTCCAGTTTATAGGCCTGCGGTAATGGGAAAAAAACATGAACAGGGAAAACAATTTGTGGGAATTTTACGCAATCGAAAAAAAACAAAAAAGGGGGGGGGGAAAAAGGG
>JAMZAV010005303.1:0-43346 GCA_024449915.1 Sweltsa coloradensis | reverse complement strand
AATAACGTTTATAATGCCCTACTTACAATCATAGGGTACTTATAATGACGATACAATAATTGTCCGTACCTGGAAATTATGATGGCACGTTGTATTAATAAAACATGCAGTCAAAATTAAAATAATTGACCAGACCAGTTTTTGTTCGCAAAGCTATGAGTTCTCGACCAGTGGCGGCGCTAGGGGGGGGCCTGGGGGGGAAACTTGCCCCCCCCCCCCCCCCCCCCCGGTGACAAATGCCTGCCGAACGTCGTGTAACAGTACTTAGCTCAAACTCAACACCAAAATTAGCAAGTGTGTTGAACACATAAGATGTCATTTCATGAACTTCACAAACTATCAGTGATTTCCGTGACTGTTCCGCCGTCAGGGTGCGAAAGATCGTTCTCAAGTTTGCGCCAAATAAAATCGTACCTGCGCAGTTCTATGGGGAACACTCGTGTATCTCATTTGGCTCTACTAGCCATTGAAAAACCACTCGCTAAATCTTTGGACTTGAGTCTTGTAGTAGATCGATTCGCAGCTTCTCAGAACAACAGATGGACACAACTTCTAATTCTTTCATTCCTTCATTCTGCATCTTGTTGTCAGGATCGTGTATCCAGTTACATAAGTACATTTCAAGTGAGTAAATATAACAAACTGTAAATATTTGTGTTTATTTTATTAAGTGTTTATCCTTCATAAACAAAACGGTAATCCCTTGAGTTGCTATTGTACAGTTTTAAAACATGACGGAATAACTGTAGTATCATGAAAAATAATTCGCCTGGTATGGTACCGTAATAATAAGGAAGACAAATTGAAATTTGATTCCCCAAAATCGACTTAGAACATTTAAACAAATGGTAATCCTTCGAGGTCAAGACCAAAGATCAATACCTAAAGACTTATTGGTAATGGTATGTAACACTAGAAAAACGCTTAAGTCCCGTCGCGTTGTTGAGCGAGCACCGGTACGTGCAACACGACCCGAGTACGACATTCCCATAATGTTACATACCAATAAGTCTTTAAGGTATTGACCGATTTAGCTGAAAATTTCTAAAATAGGAGAGAATGGATAAAATCCACCGCCATCTAGAGGACCTTGACATCATTTCTTTGGGAAAACTATTTAAACTCTTTGATAACAAATAATAACTATCTCGGTAGTATTTTGATTACTTCTAGGTGGCAGTGCATAGTGAGAGTTTTCGTTGCCATGGTAACGTAACTTTTGTTAAAATGTAATTTCTATCTACACTACTTAAGGTCTTGACCGATTTAGCTGAAAATTTGTAAAATAGGAGATAATGTTGTACTTATTGACCCTGCAAAATTTCATAACGATCGGAACATTTTTTTTATTTTTTTTTTATTATTTTTATTTATTTTTTTATAACCAACGATCGGATTTTGTTCAAAAACTATACAGCAACCCGCATGGGTGGTATGTACATGTGTGCAAAATTTCAGGTCGATCAGAGAAACGGTGCGACCTGTATCAAAGCAGTAACAGAAAAATAAAAAATAAATAAATAACAGACATTCGAGCCATAAGAGTCAAGTGGAGACGCTCGCTCAATTATGGGAATGTTGTACTTGGGTCGTGTTGCACGTACCGGTGCTCGCTCAACAACGCGACGGGACTTTAACATTTTCCTAGTCTAAATACTATCGAGGAAGCAGTGTATTATTTGTTATCAAGAGTTAAAATAGTTTTCCCAAAGAAATGATGTCAAGGTCCTCTAGATGGCGGTGGATTTTATCAATTCTCTCCTATTTTACTAATTTTCAGCTAAATCGGTCACGACATTAAAGACTTATTGGTATGTAACATTATGGGAATGTCGTACTCGGGTCGTGTTGCACGTACCGGTGCTCGCTCAACAACGCGACGGGACTTGAGCGTTTTCTCAGTGAGACAAATTATCGAGCGAGCGTAGCGAGCGTCTCCACTTGACTCTTATGGCTCGAATGTCTGTTGTTTTTTCTTTTTTTTCTGTTACTGCTTCGGTACAGGTCGCACCGTTTCTCTGATAGACCTGAAATTTTGCACACATGTACATACCACCTATGCGGGTTGCTGTATAGTTTTTGAACAAAATCCGATCGTTGGTTATAAAAAATTATAAATTAAAATTAAAAATTAAAAAATTAAAAATGTTCCGATCGTTATGAAAGTTTCAGGGTCAATAAGTACAACATTCTCTCCAATTTTACAAATTTTCAGTTTAATTGGTCAAGACCGTAAAGACTTATTGGTATGTAACATTATGGGAATGTCGTACTCGGGTCGTGTTGCACGTACCGGTGCTCGCTCAACAACGCGACGGGACCTTAGCTTTTTCCTAGTAATAATGAAATGCATTAAAAATAGAAAATTAAAACAATGCCAATCAAATTTGAAATATTTAGAGCATACAATCAGATGCAATACACACAATTACATTTCATTTCAAATTGATGTTAATTTGAAAACACTCTAGATCATTTAAATAATTTTTGGATGCGTTGGTACAATGCACGCCAACACAATATATTTTCAATCACATGCGAGCCACCTTTTTATTCTATCTACTATCTTAAATATGGGGACGCACCGACTCACAACCACTAACTTCCTGAAAATCGTAAATAAAATGTTTAATATTTTTTTAAATATATATTATTAATATAATATATTGAATATATGGTTTTTAAGCATAAGCCCGCTTTAAGGACATAGTTATTGATTCATTATATATATATATATATTAAGTTTTTAAGGCTTTCGTGGCCCGAAGTATTAGAATCACAATTGTAAACTTGTCGGGTTATTTCGCCACGTCGATTTGACTTACCCATGTCAACGTTTCTGGACCGCTCTGGGTCCTGTCATCAGGACGACTGGGGTACGGACAGGACGTTGACATGGGTAAGTCAAATCGACGTGGCGAAATAACCCGACAAGTTTACAATTGTGATTCTAATATATATATATATATATATTAAATAAATAAATTCGTATTAAGAGTCTACCCACTCAGTCGCAGAACTGATTTTCGGTAGCGGAAATAAAATTTAAAGCACACCAAGCCAACCCTGTAGGCGCCGTTGTTGGTGATGGTCTCAAAATGGTAATTCTTATTAATTAATAGCCTTCAAACAACACTTGTATTGCTCAACGTCTAAAACAGTTTGAATGTAGATATTGATAAGGTCGGGATAAGTAAGCGAAAATGAAGCGGTTTTATTGAAAATTAAACGTATTTCTTAGAAGAGTTAGTCTTAGTCTTAGTCTTTAGAAGAGAATTCCATTCATTTCATATTATTATTATGTACCGTAGACACGTTCTATACAATTTCATCCGTCTGCTCTCAAAAATCTTGAATAAATTAAAATACAAATGTTGCAAGTGCAAGCGCGATGCATTAATTTAACTAAGAACACATTACATGGCTTCTTTTCAGGTTGAATCGATTCATTTTCAATAAGTTTTATTCTTATTTTATTACTCATATCAATATAAACATTGTATTTCACTTTTTTCTAACCAGTTTCATTAATTTGTTTCTTATTACTTGACTGATATCAATTTAATGAATTTGATTTCTTTTTATCTACTAATCATTTTCATCAAAAGGCATGCATGTCATGCAACGTTAGTTTGTTAGTTTTAGTTTAGTTTAATTTTAGTTTTATTTACGATGGATGCAGGGCACAAATGTGTAAAGACTTCAGGTTCGCTTCCTGCATCCACTTCATATCGCTAAACTTATTAAACTAAAACATATTATGTAATGTTTGCTTATAAATAAATAATAATAATAATAATTTCAAATTTAAGGCTTTCGCGGCCCGGTAAATAATTAACACAATTAACTGGTCGGGACATTTCGCCGCGTCGATTCTGCTTTTATTGCGTTTGACGTTTCAGCCCAACTGTGTGGGCTATCCTCAGAAAACAAGAAATAAAATTAAAAACTTACAAAAATATAAGCCAAGACAAGGCTTCCCATAGAAAAACAAAATAACAACAACAAAACAACAGTTACCATGATCAGGCTCCGCCTTCTATAAAATTGCATTACATTCTAATGAAGTCTTTTTCACAACCAGATCAACCTCACATTTGAGAATTTCTGGTGCGTATCCGATCACTCCGTCGAACTCCACTTTCTTGGGGCTGATCCATTTCCGGGACAGGGAGGACGAGAAGGCCTGCATTCGAAACCGGGAGTAAGATCTCGGGGATAATGCGTTTATTTACGATACGGCCAGCGTTGGAGTTGTCTTGAATCAGTTTTACTATGGGCGCCCACGACCTGCTCAGCTTAAACCCAACATCACCATTAAAATTGTTTGGTGTTTTAGCTATTTCAATGGAATTGGACTCTCTAACCAATCTTGGCAGTAACCGAGGCTCTTTGCAAACTATTGTGGCACTATCAAACAGAATTTCATGTCTTGGATTATTAGCATTTTCACAAGCATGTTTAGCAACCGCCGACTGTTCTTCTCGAGCATGCCTACAATGCGCTTTATGTTCTTTCAATCTTGTTCCTACTGTCCTGCATGTTTGGCCTATATAAACCAATCCACACTTGCAAGGAATTTGGTAAACACCACTCTCTTGCAGTGGAATTATATCCTTGACTGGCTTCATTAAATGGGCTACCTTTTTCCATGGAGTATAAATAGTTTTTATATCTTTTTTGGCTAAAATGCGACCAATTCTGTCCGTCGTATACTTCACGTAAGGCAGGAAAGCTCTCGTGATGTTACCGGTAGCCTCATCTTCAACTATCTCACTGTTGGCAGGTCTCTGTGGTCTATTAAAAGCCCTGTTGATGGTTGCATTACTGTATCCATTGTTTAATAATGCTTCTCTGAGCACCACCTTTTCCCTCCCTAAACTTGCTTCGTCTGACAGTCTGTTAGCGCGGGTTACCAGCGTGTTAATAACAGACTGTTTCTGTGGAGGGTGGTGATGGGATGTCTCATGCAGGTACAAGTTGGTATGAGTGGGTTTACGATAAACTGAGTGGCCAGGAATATTTCCCCTCGTGACAAGAATATCCAGAAAAGCTAGTTGGCCATTTGTCTCTAATTCCATAGTGAACTGAATGCTTGGATGGATGCTATTCAAATAGACCAAAAATGCATTAAGTGTTTCCCTACCATGTGGCCAAACTGCATAGATGTCATCCATATATCGCAACCAAATCTTTGGCTTAAGTGTGGCCGAGTCCAGTGCTTTGGACTCGAAATGATCCAAAAAGAGATTGGCTACTACTGGAGATAAATAATAATAATAATAATAATAATAATAATAAAAAAATCAAATAATTTCTATATCCTATCTTTAAAAATGCTGTTTAAATTTGTAAAGCTGCCATTCATACTTACGGTTAGATAAATAAAGCGTTTCGTTGCTTTTTAAACGGTACATGACTTTAACGACTGGATCATCATTGACGTCAGTACCATAGGATAAATACAAAATGGTTTTTGTCATGAATATGTTCGATTTACTATTTTTGCATTTTTGTTCTAATTCCTTTAAAAAATTCTTTTTTTAGTAAAGCCTAATGATTAGACTGATAGCATTACCCATAACACGACACTTACAAAGTAACATGCAAGCCAACAAATTTATTTTTCCCCTTTTTTAGTTTTTTTAAACTGAAGCAATATGCATGTTATATTTGTCTACGGTTCAATATAAATAAACGAGAGGTACAAATCCAAAAAATGATTTTTATTGTGCGTTTATTAGTTATCATTTTAGAAATTGTGTAAATCACATAAAAAAATCCATAAGCGGTTTGAGAGCTCTGAGCGTTTAACCGCTACCTAACTTATAGCCTCCACTAGTCATGAAATTATAAATTCTTCAATTGTGATTCTAAAGAAAAATACCTCTTGGATTGCACTAAAAATTCGTAATAGGGATATTTGTTGTGTTTCTGTGGATCTGTTGATCGATTTCGAGTGTTACAATAACCGTTCATAGACGTACATAGACGTTCATAGACGTTCATAGAAGCATGCGAGCTTTTTTCTATAAGTAATAAAAATAGATTGTTTTGCTTCGTTTCCTCCGGTAATCGAATGTGCGAAATCCTATTATAATGTACACAACACAACACCATTTGTATGTTAAAAAAAGGAATAATTTTCCTTGTCTTTTAATCCCAGTGTACACCCATATGGACCCTCACACAGAATGACGTTCGACTCACGACTTCTTATCATTAGCAGCAAGCTGAATGGCACGTCGATTGCGTATCAACTATAATAAAGATAGCTTTGTTGTTATGTCCATCTCCCAACTCAAACCCCTCACCTCTACTAGAACATCACGATTCACAATTCTTTCCATTCAGCCCAACGGGCTGTGAAAGAATTCCCAGAAAAATAACTTTGAATTTGAATCAGCGGCATTGGAGCCGGGGGGCAGGGGGGTAGCTCGCCCCCCCCCTCTAAGCTTACTGAGGGGGGGGGCGAAAGTATCTTCTCGACCCCCCTAGAAAAATGACAAATTAACCATTTACCAAAATACGCGCGTTTTTCGTTTTGATTCATCATTTTTCTTTTCTTTTTTTTTGGTTCAGGAAAGCCCCATAACTACTTCTAAAACACATAAACACCACTTAAAAAATTGCCTGTGGCGCTATTGTGGGGGTGTCAAGTACAACAACCATTGATTATTATAACTAGCTTTGCACTTTTTTGTAAAGATGGAAAGTATCTCAGAGATGTCTGTCAGATATTGTATTATTTTTTGGGTTTGGATGTATCCGTAGACGGTGGATGTCTCTTGGCACAAACAGCCCCCCACACCCCCTCCCCGCAAACAAGCACAAATCGAGAGAAAGAGGAAACCGTTGCAGTCTCGCGAGTTGCGATGTCCGCTACTGTACATAGAGCTTAGCCTACATTTACTACGTACTAGCATCGGCAGCAACGATCTTTTAGTGCCCTAAAATGTGTTAAGGGGAGAATCGTTCCCAAATGAAATCATCTGCTACTACTTCATAAGAAGCTAGTCAGCCAGCGTGATAGATATAGAGATAGAGAAAATCTGTACTACTAAGTTTGTAAACAAAACTAGTGACCGTCGCCAAGTGTTTGGTACTTTTCACCACTAAAAGCTACCAATATTCAAGGCAGTGGCACCGCGTATCCGGGGGCTTATGTTATTGGAGGTAATAGCATGCATAGGTATCAGATTGAGAAATCGTATTATAAAAATTGATAATACTGATATTTGCTCTAGTAATCGCCATTCAGTACTCGTTTAAACGAACTGGCAATGTCACGATTCACATCGCCCAATGTATCACATAATATATTTTTTACTGTCTCACACATTGCTATAATAAATACATATAAATAGAAACAGATCTAGACATGAACAAATATACTCAAAATTTGTTGACACTATGGAAACCAGCATAAATACCGCACAAACTTGACAATCTGAACGTATAAGTTATACACTGGAGATCACCTTCTACCTCATAGATATTGAACCCCTATTGTAGGCTAGATTAGCAATCTCCTATACCTCCGCACAGGCGCGAGCGTAGCAAATTGAAGAGTCAATCGGCCCATTTCAAGATGGCGATTTGGCGTTTCAATTGATGCTTTTTTAATGCAATAAAGTATTGTACGGGATTGTTTGATATTGTCTCAGCTTGTGCAGCATGGTATTGAACAAACAGAAACAATACGAAGTTATTACATAAAGGAATTTAGTAATCATTTGGTGTTACAGGCTAGTATGCTTACCTGACAACCTGGCGGCAATCTTGAGAACTATTCGTGCCACAAATCGCTCCCATTTGATTAACATGTAAACTGGAATTTCAAGATGGCATCTAATTGTCATGGAAGTGGACCACCGACTGCTAATCTAGCCTACAATAGGGGTTCAATATCTATGTTCTACCCCGACTATAGCCGCCATCACAGCGGCGACGCTGCTGCTACCTGGTTTGCTTGGAAACGCGAATTATTGCTTTATTATATATACAGTATACTTAATGTTTATTATAATCAAAGGCAGGGTTGAGTGCTGAACTCGAACTTTGGGAGTATGAGACTGTGCTGTCTTAATTTTTACATATTGGCCGACATGTTATTTTCCACTGTATTGTCGTGTGGTGCGACCCACTGGATTCGTCATTGCACCCCATCAACTTATCAAGATAATTAGGACATAACATATCATCAGATATCTTCTTTTACAGCGTGCAAGAGTTTTTTACTAGGAAACAACTAGCTATTTGTTAGCTCAACGGATCTATTAACACAAATTGTGCTATTCGAGACGATCTGTGGTGGCTTTATAAAAAATATATAATGTATACTATGACAAACATCCATGCGTTATGCGGGATACGAACCCAGAAACCTACATTTCTTGGGAGTCACACACGCTTCGCACCAACGTCCAAAACGTATGAGCATCCTGAGGCGCGGCTCTATGTAAATAATCACGTTCACTACACTATCTGAAGGAAACAGAAACCGGAATAACTTTTTCCCGGGTTTTGTTCCAAATTAATTCCATTCTTTGTGCACAACCCTTGCTCAGTAAAGACATTTATTACTACAAAAATGGGCAAAACATGATTCATTTCAATACAGAGTGTGCCCTTCAAAAACCCTTTTTATCAGCTCTAGTAAAACGCGTGTACTGGGCATTCGCACACCTTATACCTAAACTAGAGCGATAAGGGCTACACTCACACTTGTGTATTTAAAACAGAAGCCAAAGTTAAAAATATATTCTACGAAAACCTAACATAAATAATTGGATGAGCGTAGCAAAGATTCCATTTCACTACACTGGAGAAATAAATCCAGAATGTTTTTATTCTTTTTTTTGTCTGTTTGTTAACACGACTCCTGCTAAACCGACACTCCAATTGCGATGAAATTTTCTGGAAGCCATCAAAATCTCTGAACTTAGAACTGCACGGATCGAAAAATCGATCAGAAAATTATTTCTCATGAAAATCGCACTTTTACGAATTTTTCGATTTTTAAAAAAATTCTTCGACTTATAACACCTACATGCTTTATTTGATTGTAATGATTTTTTCACAGAACCTTAATTTTATGAATTAATATATTCGTGTTAAATTTGAGCGCAATCAAACAATTATTTCTCATAATAATTACAATTTTTTATTTTTATTTATTTATTTATTTTATTTATTTATTTAACGTCTATCCTATTCAGTTATAAAAACTGATTTACAAAGGAGGACAACTAAATAAATCTAATTACATAGATGCAGACACAACAATGAACTACATTTAAGTAAATATTTGAAATAGTAATATTACAACAATGCATTAAATATTCAACAAATTTGATAACAAATAAAAAGGATATTAAATGCAATTTATGAATGAATTTACAATGATGCTGCGATAATGCTAAGGCTTTTACAATTTTTATTTTTATTTGAAGTGCAAGGTGTTTTAGATTAAAAAACAATACATCTAAACATTTACCAGACGGATTTTATAATTTTCGATTTGTTTGATAAAATATGATTTTTTGACTTTGCTTTGTTAAAAAATGTATGTTTTTTGTAACAAATCTATATTTCCCATATTTTAATTAAAAGACTATAAATCTCATCAAAAAAGTGTCTGGTTAATTTGTCAGAATAAGACTTGTGAGCATATTAAAAAAAGAAATTATCCTTTTATCTTAAAAACTGTAGAAGAAGTAGGAAACAATGTTAGCAAATGTGCTAGAATAAAAGTTTTGAGATAGTAGCATTTCAAGTTCATTTATGTTGTTTAAAGTAAACTTAAAAAACAATTAAAACAATAATAATGCAAAATTGCTGGTTTTTCATACATTTTCAGTGAAATAACAACAACGCGTCTGAAAAAGCGTTTGCGAAGCTTCCTAGTAATTATATAGGAGCGACATAAGCGACAGGAGAGAGCCGGTCGAAAATAGCAAATAATATACTGTTTTAATAACTTACATGATTTCATTATTTCATGGATGAATAAGTTAAATGTCAATTTTGAACTAAATAACTAAGTATGAAAGCTGGATGCAATCTGTGGCTATCGTAACTTTCATATTAACTCTTCCCTCGACATTAATCGTCTGAAAATAAAAATAAACCAAAACCCATTTCAATTTAAATATGTATCTGTCATTTTATGAATATCAATCCAGATATTAAAATTCCACCTCAGAGGGGTATCGAACCCCGGTCTCCCGATTGCTGGTCGAGTGCTTTACCCCTAAGCTACCAGGACGGTTAACCTCATAATATCTGGAACCTACGGGAGAGTTTTCCCGATTAATGAAGCTGAGAAATAAACCCTCGATCATACCTGCGTTAGGTAGGCCTAATGCCATTATAAATCGTGTTTAGATGGTCAGTTCAAAGGCTGCAGAATCGTTGCAGTACTGTTCTAATCTATTCCGATCTACAATGCACCAACAATCCAGATGATTGAAATTGAGAAATATATCGTTCACTGCGTGAATTCAATTAGATAAAACTTTTAACCCGGGATACAAAAAATAAACAATCTAATAACAATAAATCTATTTAACAAATTTTAATCGCGATCATGTTTCATGTTGTGTTTGCATTGGGTATGTACTGATCAATCAAGATCATAGGCAAATTGTTTGTATTTGCTATTGTTGTACTTCGAACTGTGCAAATAAAGACAACACACAAACGAACACTAACACACATTATTCAAATGTAATCGAGCACGTACAGGAAGAATTAGTATTAACGTTGACACCCTTTCTACTAAAATGTATGAGTATGTGTGAATGAAGTTTAATGTTTATTATAACAATGGATCTCATTTAACCACGCGAATATAATACAATAAGGGATAGTGGGCCCCTCAACATGAGAGTATAAACAATACTTAATGTTAATCCAGTCCCAGAAAAATAAATAATTCACAATTTGATTAAACAAATTCGTTCCTAATATACGCATGAAGTATTGGAATCTCTAGACTCTACAACATGACCTGGCAGATTTGCTATTATTCATAATTAAATATTTTCACGATAATATAAAATTGTTTGGAACTTTTTCAGTTTTTATAACTGAATATTATATAAATGAATCAGGGTAACAACAGTAAGCAGCCTCAAGTTATTCGTTATTAGAGTTTTAGTTAATGATAAATGTAAGTTTTGTTCAAAAAATAGTTGCAAATGGCATTCTATGTGACTGTTGTGATCGATGGATCCATTTTAATTGTGGGATATCCCAAAAAGAGATAGATAAAGTGGAAAGTGAACAAACATGGATTTGTAGGTTAGTTTGGTGAACTGTACGTAAGGAAGACGAAATATCACAAGCCAAGACATTATTTAGGGAATTAAACTAATCAAAGATACTTTAAACCAGACGAAAAGGTGTTTCAAGAAATATATATTAGTATGAGAGATAAAGTGGATGATTCAAGGAGTGTAATTTACGACATGAAAGAGTAATGCTCTTACAAAATGTCAGAACTACTTATAACCATGGAAACATACATCAACAAATGAATGTGAACGATTAGAACTAAAAAAATTATGGAAACAAGAGGGAGTTGTTGAAAGAAGTAGTCAGGAGTCTCTTAACGGGTAAATGGGATTGATGCAGACCATAGCAGACTAGCCTTGGGCCTAGGCCTGGATGTAGGCCAAGGACCGTTGCGGACCAAGCATAGGCCTAAGCCCTGATGTAGGCCTAAATACTACGAAAATGAGGAGATGTTCAGGGCCTATACTGACTGAGGAAACAAACGAAATACAGGGAAATGCAAGCGTAGACTCATCAAAGTCATCACTGGAGACTGTTTGAAGATAGATGAGTCGCATATGGCCCATTGTTGGGTGAAGACAGTTGATTTGGCCGGAGGCATTGCAGCCCAATTCAACAAAAGATATGGGAGAAGAGAAAAATTATTGAACCAAGGAAAAAAAGTAGGTGAAGTTGCAACTCTTGAGAATGATGGAAGATACATTTTCAACTTAGTGACTAAAAAAAGAACAAAAAAAAGACAAACCAATCTGAGAGACATATACAATGTGCCTTGAACAATGAAAGTTGTGTTTAGATAGAGGGGTTAAAAGCATTGCTATGCCAAGGTTGGTGTGGGTTAGACAGACCTAAGTGGCCACAAGTGCGAAGATCCATCGCCAATGTGTTCAACGGGGACTGGATTCAAATCAGGGTTTATATATGGAATAACAAGAGTACTTTAAATTTAAATTTAAATTTAGATCAACAAACCAGATGGTTAGTGAACATAGCAATGATCCTGCTGGTACAAAAGCGGGAAAACAGGCAAATTCCGAAACAAATAAAGTCTTGTTGTAGGGGATCAATGATCTACAATGTAGGTAAAATAAGTAAGCAGAGAGGAAAGAATGGACTGTAGACTGCACCTGGGGTAAGAACAGATCAACTAACTAAAATTATAAAAAATAATTATAAAAAGACGGAAGTAGCATAGGCTAGATAGTCAAAATCTTAATCTAACAAATAGAACATTGGGCTAAAGCCCATAGTTATTGCACACGTGGGTACAAATAATATTAGAGGATGGAGGAAAAATGGTAATTCAATCAATGATACGTGGGATCTGGTAACAGCTTTAAAAAATAAGTTTCCAGGGGCAAACATAGCAATAACGGGTATAGTCCATAGATTAGAATAGAGGACAAGGAAACGATGAGATAAATAATGATGTTGAATGGGTGACAGCTGCACTGGCGTGCACGTTTGTTGACCCTAATATATGGTTGTTGAGGGACAGCCTTGAAAGGATGGCCTGCATTTAAATCACAGAGGTCACAACAATGGTTATGATATAAAGTAGGGTTGGTGCACAAACTGGGAAACTTAATTCGGACAGTGGACATGTACAAAGAGACAAGGGGATTGGTGTAAGTGACCAACAAGTACAACAATTGGTTTAAGCATTAATAATACTAGTATTAATAATCTAATAATGACAGAACTTTACAGGGAACTAATAAAGGCAAGGTTGATATTTTATATGTAAATATTCAAAGTTTTTTGTCAAAAAAAAACATTCATAGAGGACATAATTAATAGGAAAAACCCCAACTATATTCGGTCTTACAGAGACGCGCCTAGTAAATGAATAGAGGATTGGAAACTGATATAGAGGGATACAGCTCAATTCGGGTTAGACTGCACAATAGGCATACAGGAGGTATCATGGTATATATTAAAAAGAGGTACTTTCTCGATAATTAAAATTAAAGTGACGGAAGAGAATGGTGGGAAATTTCGATTAAGATTACAGCGGTTACCTCATGGGTATGATTTATTCCCTTATTACTCGTCACCTTAAAAGGGCTAAGGCAAAGATATTACTTCTTAGAAGAGACGATAGATATTAGTAAACAGGAACTCCAAATTAGTGGTTAATGGTGATTTCAATTAGACCTAAGTAAATTAACCATATATTCCAAAAAAATGCAGTTAATGTTTGAGCGTATGGGTGTGGTTCAACTTGTTAATGAATCCAAGAATTGCTAAATTAGTAAGTAAAACTGATAATAAAGTATCATTTACTAGAACAACCATTGATTATACAATAACATTTAAAGAACTTGAAAATACTGTTAGGAGTCAATGTCTGAATGAAACAGTATCAGACCATTGTATGCTTGGTATTACGATTTTAGATGGGAGAAGTCGTAACATAAATAAATCACAGAATAAAACAAAAGAAATTAATGTCAGGAATTACAAAAGAATTTTTCATAATGAAGAGAACAAAGAAAAGTTCTAGCAAACTTATTGGGAAAAAAACTGGAGTGTAAATCAACAGGGGACAAATTTAGATAGTATGGTACAGGAGCTTTAAATAATTTATCTGCAACTTTGGATTCAGACATACCACTTCATAAAATTTTGGTAAAAACCAAGTATAACCGAACAAACAATAAATGGTTTGATAATGAAATAAAAAGAGTTATTGGAGAAAAAAATTATCTTTTTAGGATAGCAAAAGAACAAATGACCCACTGTTATGGGATAACTACACACGTAAACGAAATCTATCTCTTAGCATGTTAAGGCAAAAAAAAGGCTGAATTTTATTCTAATAAGATAAAAGAATACAGATATGTACCTAAAAAATTATGGGAAACACTTAAACTTTTGTATAACGGTAAGAGTTCGGATAGTTCAAATGACTTGTATTTTGGAAACAAAAAAGTGTATGGAAAGGAAGTGGCAGACAAAATTTAATGAATACTTTGTTAATAGTATACAAGACATATACACGCAGATAAAAAGTTACACATTCTGTAGAGCAAATGTTAGATCGATACCAGTCATGTCTAATGATGTGTTAGAGGAATTTAATTCAGTAAGTATAGAAGAAGTATCTAAAATTATATTAAATCTTAAAGCTGTTGGACCAGGAGAAGACGGCATCACGGATAGAGTAATGAAAGTATCGAATGTAGTATTGGGAGAGTATGTAACTAATATAATAAATTTATCACTAGAATTAGGAGAAGTACCAGCAATCCTAAAAACGGCTATTATTACCCCTATACCTAAAGTACCTAGGGCAATAGATGGGGAAAACTTTAGGCCCATAAACGTGTTGCCAATAATTGAGAAAAATATTAGAAACTGTGGTTAAGGATCAACTGATGAATTTCTTTGAAAACTAATAACATTTTTACTACACAACAATCTGGGTTCCGCAGGCATCATAGTTGTGAAACTGCGATACAATTAGTATTAGAAAATCTAAGGGAAAAAGTAGGGAGTACAATAACAGTGGCTGTGTTTTTAGACTGAGAAAAGCTTTTGAAACAATCGATCGTGATATATTGTTACAAAAACTGGAAAGGTATGGTATACGGGGTACGGCGGCTAAATGGATTAAGTCGTACTTAACATATAGAACACAAAAAGTTAAATATAATGGCTGGTACTCAGGAACACAGGATAACAGTATTGGAGTGCCACAAGGATCTAAACTAGGCCCATTATTGTTTATAATTTATATTAACGACATGGCCAATAACCTACAATTTGTAACAATACACCTATATGCAGATGATGCTTAATATTAATCTCAGGTATAAATATACAAGAAGTGTTAGAAAAACTGAATGTTGATATAAATGTATTGGAAATTTGGTTAGAAATTAAACAAAATGAAACCTAATCTAGAAAAAACAAAAGCTATGGTAATAGGTTCTCAAAAAATGAGGAAAATGGTGGGACAGATCATAATAAAAATTGGGGGAGAGGTTGTTGGGTTAGTGTATGGAATCAAACGCTTAGGTATCATGTTAGATCGCGGATTAGCATTTAAGCAACATTGACAGTATGTAATTAAGACAATGGCACCCAAAGTTGCTTATTCTTAAGAATACAGGGATCGTTACCTACGGAAGCAAAAATAATGTTATATAAAGCAATTATTGCCCTCACATTGACTATTGTAGCTCGTTGTTGTTTTATTAGGACAAAATGAGATCATGACTTTGCAAAAAATTGCAAAATAAAGTAATGAGAGGTATATTAAGAGTAAACAGAACTACATCTGTAAATAAAATGTGTAAGGCCTTAGGCTGGATGCAAATAAAAGAAAGAATACTACTAAATACCCTCTCCTTCATTCACAAAAACATATAAAGGTCTTACACCAAAATACTTGGGGGACAAATTAACCAAGGTGAGACTGTACACAAATATAATACAAGGGGAGCAATGAATTTAAATGTTAACAGAATAAACAGAAGACAAGAGGAGAATTCAATATTTGTGAAGGGTGTTAAAATATTCAATCGAATCCCTATAGGTATACGCAATGAGAACAATCATAAAACGTTTTAGAATAGAGTGTAATAAACTTATAAAAAATGGTAAATTAATGGCTAAACCTTATGAAAAAAGCTCTTTTTGGGACAAATAAATATCTTCATAATTAAAATATATAAAGTTGTGGCAATGTATCACTATTTTGAAGGTTTTCCATTATTACTTGATTTCAAGTGGTGGCAATTGTAATTATGTTGGGTAATTTATGTATGTTGACTATATGAGGAATTTTTATTAGTCCACTATGGCAACATTGTACTATGATACTTGATAAATGTTGATTTTATTGAAGTGTTTTTGCTGTGGTCTTTTTATATTGTGATAATGTAATTGTATATATTGTATAATTTTGTATAAGATCAGTTCTTTATTGACGACTGTGGTTGCATGATGTATGTAGCATCAGATTTGTCGTGTACAGTGTGGATACAGTTAATCTTGAACAGTGGAAATTGTTCTTGTAAGTTGGTATTTTGCTGACTGGTCGAAAGTTGGGTTTTATAATAATTATAGACAAGATACTGCAACAATCAAAATAACATAGATTTAGAATAGTTTTTATACTGTTTGTTTTTTATATTATGGAATTATAAGAATTGGTTATTGTGATTTTATCTTGTACAACTGTAGTCCATATCATAATATGTATGTATTTGTATGTAAATAGCAATTTTTGCTAAATAAATAAACTACTACTACTACTACTATTAAATGTTTAATATTGCTATTTCAATCTCAATCTCAACATTAACCTATAGTTCATTTTTATATCTGCATTTATGTATAAATACATTTATTTAGTTGTCCTCCTTTATAAATCATTTTTTTTAACTGAATAGGACAGACTTTAAATAAATAGATAAATAATTACAATAAATAATTATTTCCAATACACAAATTATTATTTCTGGATTTGCTGGATTGCTGGATTCACATATTTAACACATTTCTTGTGTGCGTTAATAAAGAATCAAACTAAAAGATTCAGTACTTATATTACTCCATCTCATCAATTTCGTAGAAGAATCTTACCTCCGTAATTTACTAATTTGTGTGACCTTTGAGAATTTATTTTATCTGCCTAGATTTTGACATCGTTTAATTTGCGTTTGTGTAAATCAAAGTAAAGTAAAAAAAATGTGCAGGTTTTATTTTAACGATAATGGTTTTGTTCTTGAAGAAGTTATTTTTATCGAATCATTTTTGTCAGGCTGTGATTACATGCAGTGACCAAGGTGTATCGAATCTTGCACGCTCAAGGTTCCCCTAAATTCCGCTGAGAGATTGATAAATCTTGCAATCTTTACTTCTTTTCGTACTGGCTATGTTTTCCATAGTATTGTATTCATTTCAAAACATGTTTTATAATTTGGTCACGAATGTCTATTTAAAATTTCAGCTCAATCTATTTGGCCGTTCGGCCGTATGGGACCCGACAAGTTTTTTGGATGAGCGCAGCGAAAACTTCAATTTCACTTACCCTGAGAAAAATACCTCAGGTGTTTTTTTGTTTGTTTGTTTGTTTTGTCTGTTTGTTCGCACTCTACCGGGCAAATGGCATATTATGCGATTTTGATGAAAATTTCAGGGGACCTTTGAAATTTCTGAACCTAAATCTGCCAAGTTTTTGGGTACAATATATGAAATATTTCTCACTTTTCGACCTCCAAATTTTGCTTATATATATTGTGTAATATTATTATATAAATATTAAAATATATTGTTAACAAGGGATGAGCGCATGTCGCTATCAGAGCACATTTTAACATTTAAAATATGTTTTGTGGAAATTGAAGTAACTTATTATTGGATATAATATAAAATTAATGTTCTTCATTAACGGAGGGGGGGGGGGGGCACTGCTCTCAAAACAACCGCGCCAGTCTTTTAATCTCGGGCCCGAGATAATATACTCTTGGCAGACTGACGTACCAAGCCCTTTCTTATCAGGGGTACTTGTTAGAGTCAAGCTGAATGACATACCGATTGCATATCAGCATAGATTACATGGCCAACCCACCACAAACCCGCACCGAGGTACTATAGGCCTGCAACGAATTTGTTCTAGCTCTTATAAAGAAGTTAGGTGCACAAACCAAGAGAGGACACAGCTGAAAATGGGGCGAATAAACGAAATAGTTACACAAAATAAAAAATGTGTTTTATGCTTTAAAATAATTCTAATAAGTAAAAAAAAAAGGTTTTTAATTTGGTAGTTTTTTATGTGTTAAAAGTATTTTTTTATTCATGGTTTAACGTAGTTTTTTTATATATATTTATTTGTATAATTTTTTTTGTAAAATACATTTATTATTATTAATAGTACGTATTATATGATATTGTAATTTCGTTCGTTGTTCATTATCTCCGATCTTTTTAAACCACGCATTACATATTAGGGAAACAAAATATTTCCTGAACCATTTGTCCAAATGAGCTGATTTTTTTGGTGCCTCATAGTACTTTTACCTAAAAACTGTAAGATCAAATTTAAGATTAATTTATATCTACTCACATGGGAAATAATTTACGAGCTAATTATTTCTCATATATTATATATTTATTTTGATGTTATGCCAATCAAAATATATATGTAAGAACTTTAAGCCCACGAATAAGATTAAAATGCAGAGCCAATAGAAAGTTTGGTATATTTTCCATTTGTTTTGTTGTTTTCCACCTATCCCCAAAGTTTGATGAAGATTGCACTTAAGCCATAGAATTTTGAATTTTGAGCTGTGTTCTCCCTTAGAACAAGCTGCAATTTTTACCAGTTGTTTTGAACACCCTAATTAAACTACTGTATAAAATTACCCGAAATCGCTTTAGCGGAAAAGAGTTAAATAAAATGGCAAACAGGAAAAATTTATTAAAAATTGTTTATAACTTCACGGAACTGCTGGCAGCTGATCGTATTTTAATTTTATATAGTCTGTTTTACACACTTAATAGACCCTGAAATTTATTTAGAAGGCGTGTTGCAATATTTTAATCTCATTCTTCTTACGAAATATGTTTATCGAAAGCTTCTTCTGCAGTAGAGTATTCTATGTGTCTGCTGCTTCGAAATAAAATTGGAACATTGCAAAACGCGGATTAAATAAAATAAAATAAATTAATGTAATTAATTGTGTAATTAATTAAAAGTCAATTCAAAAAAAGTTATTTAATCATCCCACTAAAATATTAACATCGTTAAATTTTCATTTGAATTGTGATATATCTCGCCTACTGATAACATATATTATACAAATCCACAAAATACAACAATCTTACGTCAAACATTAGTAGGAATATAATAAAAACATATTTAAAAAAATAATTGAGCTTAATTCTGCTCTTAGGTAGTAAAATAAGTTTAATTATAGAGCAATATTTAGAAAAGTTATATTTTTTCGACAGGCTGACATTATTTACAAAAATACAAACATCTGACAAAACAACAACCCTCCCTATGTGTGTGAAAAAATATCAAAGAATGACAAATAAGTTATTTCAAAAGAAACTTTAGTAGAACAGGTCAATGATATTTATAAATTAATTGAACTTAACACTGTTCTTAGGTGAGAAAATAAGCTTTTAATTATGTTGCAATATTTCGAAAAGTTTCACTTTTCTTCGACAGGCAGACATGTACAAAAATCCCTGAGGTTTTAAAGAAGTTAGT
Organism: Sweltsa coloradensis; assembly: GCA_024449915.1. Taxonomy (NCBI): domain Eukaryota; kingdom Metazoa; phylum Arthropoda; class Insecta; order Plecoptera; family Chloroperlidae; genus Sweltsa; species Sweltsa coloradensis. Next base: position 23,815 of record JAMZAV010005303.1, on the reverse strand, counting down.
CGTAATCCGATCGTCACGCGTTCTACAACCGGCAGAAGAACATTTATTATCTCGAGGGTTAGGTTTTGCCATCACACCAAAGGCTGTCGATAACCTAGACATTGTAGCTGCTGTAGAATCATGCATTGATTTGATTAAGGACACTGATAAGGACGAATTGAGAGTAAAAATCAAGAAAACATTATCCCGTCATTCGTCCGCCACTTCTAATTTAAACAGACAGGAAATTGAGATGATAAAAAGCCTTAAGGATGATTCGTCTATCATCATTTTACCTGCAGACAAAGGTAAAGCTACTGTGCTTTTAGATAAAAAGGATTATATTCAAAAGTTTGAAAATATTTTGCAACCAGATAGTTACGAATTACTCAAGAAAGATCCGACAACTTCATATGAATCGTTGGTGTACAAGACTCTTAAAAAGCATGAAGGTTTTCTAGAAGCAAAAACTAGAACTTATCTAACACCTCACTATTCCAAAACGCCACATGCCTATGGTCTACCGAAAATTCATAAACCTTTGCTTCCGTTACGTCCAATTGTTAGTTCAAGAAATTCTCATTTCAGTAATTTATCTTCTTTTTTATTAAATATCATTAAACCAATTGGAAGAAGTATCCATTCTTCTGTCACAAATTCTAAGGAACTTGTTGAGCTGCTGAAGGATACACAAATCGACAGAGATTCCAAAATGGTGAGCTTCAATGTAGTTAACTTGTTTCCATCTGTTCCTATAAAAGAAACACTAATTCTTGTTAAGAACAAACTCTCTACGGATTCAACTCTCTCAGAAAGAACTAAGCTACCAGTAGACAGCATCATGGAGCTATTAGAAATGTGTTTGACGTCAAGCTATTTTCTTTTATCTACAACGTGATGGTCTTGCTATGGGAAGCTGTCTTTCTCCATTACTTGCTGACGTGTACATGGACCACTTAGAAACAAATGTTCTGAGTACTAATAAGCTTCATGTGATTCTATGGCGAAGATATGTCGATGATATAATCTGTATCTATAAAGGTGACAAAGATGAGCTGATTGAATTATTAAATGACCTCAATTCTTTTCATTCTAACATTAAATTCACAACAGAAGAAGAAAATCAAGCATGTCTACCGTTTCTTGATGTACTCATGACAAGAAATAATGATAATGTTTCTACGTGTGTATACAGGAAACCTACCCACACAGACCAGTATCTTCATGCTAAATCCAATCATCCTTCCCACGTTAAAGAAGGAATACAAAAATGTCTACTATCTCGGGCTCAGGCCATTTGTTCAACTCCTGATAGTTTATGTGTAGAAGAGTCAAACATTAAAAAAGCATTAATGCAAAATGGATATCCAGAGAATTTCTCACAAAGGCCCAGATGTGTGAAGCCTGCTATAACAATTGCGATGTTATCAACAGATATTGAAACTGATGATGGTGGACGTGATATTCTTAAGACAATTGTGCTGGAATACCATCCAAATTTGTCAGAAAAGTTGAGACGCCTTTTATCTCCACATGGTATAAGAACTGTTTTCAAGTCATCACATACTTTTCGTAGTTTGTTGACAAAAACTAAACCTTATAACCCAATTCAATCATCAAAAAACTGTATTTATTCGATACCTTGTGAATGTGGAGCTCTCTACATTGGAGAAACAAAAAGACCGTTGAATGTCCGGATTAAAGAGCACAAAAATAACGTGAATAATCGGAAAGTTGATACTTCAAAATTGGCTGAACACGTGTTGGACAATCATCATTATGTTTCTTGGAACGACGCCTCCATCATCCAACATGAGGCCGATTGGTTCAAACGGAAACTGAAAGAATCTGCATTCATGGCTGTCACACCGGAGATTGTCAGTACACCCAGCACAGCATTTCCAGCGTTGTGGCGAGAATTTGTACCATCAAAACAAGATTAGTCTTACAGCTAACATCTTTCAACTTAAAATAATTTATTTTATTGTATTTATTTATTACTATATATTTTTTCCACTATCAACTAAAACTATCAACTCAAACTATAAACATTGAACTTTCAACTAACAACCAATTATCTATCAAGCCTATAACTAGTACTATATTTTTATACCTAGTTGTTTTGTCATAAATTAAAGCTAGGGATAGATCGTTTGTAAATGTTTTTCTTTCACCTTGTTAAATTACTTAAAAATACAACTTGTCCATCATCGTCTCTTGGCCCACACTCTTCCACTTCTTTCGCCTGAACAACACGGATTTCTCCCTAACTGTTCATGTCTCACCAATCTTGCAGTCCTCCAACATCATGCCACTAATGCCCTGGAAAAACGATCCCAGCTGGACGTTGCCTACATTGATATTGCAAAGGCATTTGATTCTGTAAGCCACAAACACCTTCTTTACAAGATCAAAGAGCGTTTTGGTGTGAGTGGTAATTTCCTTAAGCTCATTGAGAATTTTCTTACAGATCGAAAGCAACGTGTAATTATTGCCGGTTCATCTTCCTCTTGGTTACCAGTGCTATCTGGTGTCCCTCAAGGCAGTGTATTGGACCCTCTCCTTTTCGTGTTGTTTGTAGACGATCTTGTAGACAGACTTAAACCGTTTGCTTGTGATTTTCTGTTGTACGCTGACGATTGTAAAATTTTTAAAATTGTGTCGAAATTATGTGATGCAATCGTTCTTCAAGATGCATTAACAGCGTTTTCTCAGTGGTGTTTGGATTGGCTTCTCCGTCCTAATCCTGATAAGTGCTCATTGTTAACAATTTCATTGCGGAAATTACCATTAGTTTGTAATTATAATTTGTCGGGGCAAGTCATTCAGCGAGTTACTAAAATGAAAGATCTTGGTGTCATTATAGATTCAAAATTCCTTTTCATTGAGCACATTTCCAAAATAACTTCAAAAGCCATGTCCCTATTGGGTTTATTATATAGGTTCACTGATATTCGTGACCCAACTGCTCTAAAATCATATTTCACGGGCTGTGTTTTACCTGTGATTGAGTACTGTACTCCAATTTGGGCATTATCAGCTGATACCAACATTAAAAAATTAGATAGAGTACTTTCATTTTTCTGTGCAATTGTACGTCATCGTGTCCCAGCTTTTAATGCCTGGTCTCGTCAACAAATTATGAGTGAACTTTTCATGACAGATCTAGCCACTCGAAGAAAACGCTATGACATGTCCTTCTTGCACCGTATCATCAATGGCATTTTCCGGTCCACCAGTCTTGTCTCCATGTTTCCACTTCATGTTCCATCCCGCTTTACTAGGCTTACGCACCTTTTCCATGTAGCTAGACCTAGACTTTCTATTACCCGTAGATCAATCACCTTTCGTTTACCTTCCTTTTATAATAATTTACCTAATTTACCAAAGTTCGACATATTCTCTGATTTTAATACTTTCAAAAAATCAATCCGTGATTGGACTGCAGTTGAAGGTCATTAGCATTTCCCCCTCTATTCTTTCAAACATTTTTACTCTTATGTTTGTTGCACTTATAATTTTGATATATTTGTTTATTGTTTATTGTTAATTAATATTTTTAATTGTTTGTTAATTTGTAGGTTTATTAATTGTAATTTTAATTTTTACTTATTTATATATTTTTTAGGATTGTCTATGTAAAATGGTACTTGTGCTGTACGAGACTCTTATATAAATAAATTAATTAATTAATTTTTCATCCACATAGCTGTGGTTATTGTTTGTTCAGATGTTTGTATTTTTGTAAATGTCTGCCTGTCGAAGAAAAGTGAAACTTTTCGAAATATTGCAACATAATTAGACGAGTGAGCGCAGCGAACGTAGTCTACAACGCTACTCGATCGGTCCTTGGTCGTGATTAATTCTGTTAAATGTTAAATGTCTGTCTGTCCAGGCTCATACGGCCGAACGGCCAAATAGACCGAGCTCAAATTTTAAACAGACATCAGTGACCAGGTAACTGAGAACTGCTAACAAAATGAGCACAATCTGTTACGATTTAAACCTGCAAGAAATAAAAAACTGAAAAATTCGTTGAAATGTATGGGAATTATTTTAACGACAATGGTTTTCATTTTGAAATAATATATTTTGTTTGTTATTTACCTGGCTGTGAAATGCCGTGTCCAAGGTTAATCGAATGTTGGACGTCAAGGTACCCCCAAATTCCGCTCGTAGATTGAGTAAACCTTGCAATATTTTCACGTATTTCCTACTAGCCATGTTTTCCGTAGTATTGTCACAGATGATGGACTACACTGCGTTATATGCATTTCAAAACATGTTAAATAATTTAAAAAATACAATCCAGAAATTACAAAATCTTTCCGACTATTAAACCCACGTCTCCCACATTTCGGCTATAAGTGGCTTTAGCCAACTCGACTAGGGAAACGCCAAAGTCGTTGTTAGACGATGTGAGCGAGTCATGTGTTGAGTTACACGGCAACATTTGCATTTAAGTTTGATAATTATATCGTTATAGATAATAGAGTTTTAAGTTGAGTGGTATAAGGGCACGTCAACTGTAAGGTAATAATGCACAACTTTAGTCTATGATAGGCTAGGGAGACCTTAGGTAGGTAAATAATAAATTGATAAATGGGCTTAAATGTGTAGGTTCTATTTTAACAACAATGTTTTTTCGGGAAGAATTATAATTTTTGGAATGTCAAGAGGTGCGCGGCACTGGCCAAGATGCATCGAAACTTGCACGCTCAAGATTACCCAAAACTCCGCACGGAGATTGAGTAAACCTTGCAATCTTAGCTCGTTCTCGTACTGGCTATTCTGCAATGTTAAAACACTACAGAAATTATTTATTTATTTGTAATTAATATTATTAACCTAGATGGTTGGCATGCGAAATAAAGTACAATGTACATGAATAATCCCATACAAATTTTATGTCTTTTGTAATTTTTTATACTATACAAATTTGCGTTTAGCGACAGAAGATACGATTGGTTTGTGCATGGACTTAAAATAGTTACATCCATGGTTTGTAGAAACTCCATTGAGATTCGTGGATCTTGATCACTGCCTTGCTACAAACAATTAAAGATCAAACAGGAATAATTAAAACATAGTATGGGCCGTGTTTAATTTGTTATTTTTGCAAACAAAAACACATTCTACGCCGCCATTAATTGGCGTGCTTTCTGTTTGTTTATAAAACTAGGGAAACGCCAAAGTCGTTGTTAGACGAGTGAGTGAGCCATGTGTTGAGTACCCGGTACCATTCCCTTTTCTTCCCCCTCCCTTTGGCCTCCTAGAGCCTATCATAGGCTACAGTGGAGCATTATGGCCTAAGCTATGACCTAAACTTAAAATACCCTTTTATTTATACGAATATTACTAGGGAAACGCCAAAGTCGTTGTTAGACGAGTGAGTGAGCCATGTGTTGAGTGCGCCGGAACATTTGCATTTAAGTTTGATTATAATATTCGTATAAATAATAGGGTATTTAAGTTTAGGTCATAGCTTAAGCCATAATGCTCCACTGTAGCCTATGATAGGCTAGGGAGGCCAAAGGTAGGGGGAAGAAAAGGAATGTTACCGGGTACTCAACACATGGCTCACTCACTCGTCTAACAACGACTTTGGCGTTTCCCTAGTTAAAAGCTTATTTTCTCACCTAAGAACAGTGTTAAGGCTATTCCAGCAGCTAAATTGTTTTCATTTAAATGGTGTTGTTTTGTTGCAAAGTGTTTTGTAATTACATACTACACTAAAAAAAAAAAAAAAAAAAAAAAAAAAAATGGCCCTATTTACGGGCGTACCGGCTGTTTAATTTGCATGCGGCGAGTTCAATGAAATATAAAGAACGGCTTTTCAGATTAACCTAATTTTTTCAAATAAGTTTTGTCATCTAGTTGTTATTATGTTTATCAAGTTTGGTGAAGTTTATCAGAATGGACTAGTACTTATGACCTTTTTTTCCCGCCCATGTTTTTTGAATAAAATTTTGAGGTTTTTGTAGTGTCGTTTTGGTTGACTTTTTTACACTCAAATTTATTGACGAGATATCAACCAACTGGTGTACTCTTCTAGTTTCTAAATTCGTTTTCCGATCGTAATTCGAACGCATACTTTATTTAATTTCCTTGAAACACCAAGACCCTGTAAAAGTCTACCCGTTTCGACGCTCCACGACAGATCTTTTACCGTCTACTGGCGCTGCGCGTCAGCACGCATAACCATCTCCACCCTCGCCTCGGCGGTCGGTAGCTTACTCGCATTGCAATCTTTTTGAAGTGGCGGCAGGTTCAACGTGAGCTCGCCAAATCGTCAGGAACATCGTTGTCGGTGTTGTGAAGTGAAGTGAATGAAGCTGAATAGAATGCATTATTCTAAAATCTTTTATTGGTTTGGTAAAAGAACAAGATGATTTCCTAATATTATATTTATTCGCATAAGAAAATCATGCCAACATGTATAATGTATGTATGAATCTTTGTAGATATGTTATGTATATTTTGTATTTATTATGTGATGCATTGCATATTATAGTAGCGATAGCATAGGCATACTCTAGCCACCCTTGGAAATTTTACTTCTTGACCTTGTTGGCTTGTCCACTCTCACTCTTGGGGTGAAAACTTCAACTAGTTTACCGCCGTAGGCATAATCTTGCGTGGACTGCATTATGCTTGTGTCCTAAAACTCGATTTCAGGCGAAATGTTGCCCTGAAAATTGTATAATAGAAAGGTATCGATGCAATGACAACTCCTTTCGGGACGCGAGTTCGATCCTCTGCCTGCGATAATTGGTCCTGCGAACTAGCGCCGCGCGGACGATCGTCTTACAGACGTACACGATCTACGAGTGTGATACTATCTACCACCTGTCAAATTTGCTGGACTTGCGTCTATAGTTTCTCGATATATCCTTTGATCTCAAAACATATTTATTTATTTTTTATTTTATATGTTTACACAATTGATTGAGTTGACTCCATTTTATTTGCAAGATCCACTTGAAATAGTAACAGATGCCACAACATCTGTCAACTTACAATGCATGTCGCATATTGTTGCCTTTCTATCCCGAGATCGCGCACGGTTATATAATTAAATCATTCTAATTCTATTCATTTGCAAGTGATTTCAACAATTTCACGAGTTTGACGATTTCATTATGTCATCTGTAGTCAGTATCGGGCAAAATATTTTACGGAACGTAGTAAAAAACAACAAATCTGTAATTAATAGTTATTCAACAGAGTTTTCTCTGCATACTCAATCTTCCTCACAAATAAAGATGACAATCGGGAGGGTTTTGCCTATTTCCACATTATTATGTGCCAGCCAGTCGTATGGGCTATGGGAGGGAAGGGAAGGGGGACCTTGGACCTTCGTTCTGTGTTTCACCTGGTTTCATTCATTGGCGTGAGGGTTTGCCTGGCCTTTGGCAGGTAGCAGGTGGGGGGCTACGACCTTGTCTTCATGTAATTGTGCGTAAGTAGTGCGCAATGACCAAAGCCACATAGGGCGGTCGCTTGAAGAAAATAACAGGACGCGGGACACAAAGCAATCGGCACCGTAAGTGTGAGTTCGTAAGCAACCATTTTTCGGCTGTCGAGAAAACCGAATTATGAATTCATACATATATATATTATATATATATAATATATATACATATATATATATTATATACACACATGATAATCATATAATCAAATAACCGTAGTCTATAAATCGACTGCACAAAACTACATTATTTTGGAATTGCATTTAGAGCACAACATTTTTCAAGAACTCATCAAACGCACTCTAAAAACCTGAAATTCTACATTTTCGCCAGCGGCCCCCCGGTCTGAAAAGCCTAATTTTAACAATGTGTGTAATGTGTATATGCAGGCAGCAGGCCACATACATGTATGTAGGCCTACGTATGTACGCAATAAGGCAATTATGCACCTGTAAATATTGAAATATGAAAGCTGTGTTTCAGTTGACACATATACTTTGCGCCAACCAATTATTATATTATCTCTACTCTTTAGAATTTAGATGCAACTAGCATTCAGAGATAGAGTAATCAAATACAATTAATTGTAAGAACTTGTTGAAAGAGGGGAACTGTAGTAGGCCCTACCTGTCTTTGCAGCTAGATGTACGTGACACATTTCCTTCTTTCGAAGCTCAATCGCATAATTACATAAACGACTGGATGTTTTGTTCTATTATGCTAAAAATGTGAATAACTGTTTGAAAATGGATAACAAATCACAAATGACTAAATCAACTGGTTTTGTTATTTCTGAATCGTTATAACACTAATAATCAATTTCACCTATGGGAGTGTTTCCCGGCTAGCGCGACAAATAATTAAATAAATTCTGTTGACATGATTTATAAAAAGATCAATTTATTAAACAGACGTGAATGAGCAAAGTAAAATGTATAAATATAATTTCATTTTCCTAATCACGATAACCATGCTCTGCTCATAATGTTTTGTTTACATTTTATTTTTGAAAGGTAATTCCTAATGACCGCTTGCTCTAATCAGGGCACCATTCCATTCAACCTGCTCTCCACAGCTGGTGGAATGTATGGGCGAGTCAGGGCGCCGGCGTAGGGTTGTAGAACTTGACAGTAGGCCTACGGGTGTGTTGGTTTGGTTGTGGTCCGACAAAATAAAGGTTAAAAAAATAATGGTTATTCTATTGAAATAAATTATTACTATGTTGAGATGCATTTGAACCACAGATAATAGTGTACTCTGCTATCTGTGATTTGAACTAAGAACTCATTGCGAGCGAACTGCGAAAGTGGTCACCACTGTGTATGCGTCATGACGTCACTCATTAGTCAGCATGTAATAAATAATAATGGGTAACTTTGCACATCAATCGAGAAAAAACAATCACATTTATTTCTTCACCGTGCTCTCAAATCACAAATGTTTGCACTATTATTATAGCCCTAAAACCACACATCATTATACAACGCAAAACCAAGGCAGAAGATAGTAGGGTTGCCGTTCGATGCTACTTGTGACAATCGGTAATCGACATTTTAATGTACATTATAATCCGATTAATAATCGATGTTTGTAAATTGAAAGATGATAAATTGAATGTAGTGAATACACATCGAATATATAATTTATCAACCAAAAATAGTTGCGATTCCAGAATCCTCCTTCTATCCACACTATTCTGAATAGTATGATGCAATAATAGATTGAGAGGCAAGGCGCAATCACTCCGCAGCCGGTCCCCACCACTCGAGCGCGCGATTAAATATATAAGTTTGAAAGAAATTAGCTAACAATACTGTGACAAATATGTTCTGAATGTTTGCTGTCTACCGTTTTAAAAAATAAATATTTACAGTAATCGCATTTTAGATCGTTGACCAATCCACATGACAATGTTACATTGTTCTTATCCCGGGATCGTTGTCACTACGCACGGAATTACACATATTTCCTCATGGGTGTCAATAATTCACGCAGTGATGGGAAGTTACGTAATATTTACTAGCACTTAGGCAGTCGGCATTCTAACATAAACAAGACAATTCCAAATTATGGTCTGGTTCTGGTTCTTAGCGGGCCAAACACTATAAAATACATTTATGCTTTATAATATTCATATCAGACTCAGTTGAAATGATTCGGAAACACACTTGGTTCACTGGTTGTCAAACAAGCCTGTTCTCATGTAAACTTGGAACGATAAATAATCCTAATGTCTTCTGAGCTGTTGAAAGAGTCCATCGCTATTGTAGGAATGGGGCAAGGGCGACTACCTGAACCTGAGTTATTCTGGTCAATGGAAAGAATACCCTCCGGCCGCTCCCACTTCTTGCAACGGCCTCGACGGATCACATCACAAGATACAAGCACCAGCCAAAAACCTACCCTTACCTACCGCCCGAAGGGTTTTACACTCTGCCACCTGTAGGGAAAACGGTGAACTTTTAAAGCGTAAATGCCGATAGAAAGTAACATCTGCAATGCTGGCCTACTACGCCAGCGCTGTTTTAGCTTCGTTGCGCGGTGTCTGGATAAACCTTAAGTTCAATTAATTTATAAATGACAAAGAAGTTGTTTAATTGTGTAATTTAAAAAACAAGGTAAAAACACATTTAAAAACGATCAATACCTTGATGTGGACAAAGTAACTTTAGTTGAGAAGAGCAGTGTTAGTTCAATTAATTTTTAAATAACATTTACATGTTCTACTAAGAATAAAAATATGTTTAAAAAAATATATATACCAAAATATGAGACACAAATTATGCACTTTCCAAGTTCTTCACATCAAATCACAGCAACACATTACAACATGCTCACTTGTACACTCTTAACATCTTTATTTTAATTTTAAAAAACTTGTCAATATTAAAAAGGCTAAAAAGGCTTATAAAAGGCAACACATCAATTATTATGTATGGTGTAGGCATATTTATTGCAATTTCGTACAAAACATTCACGGAATCACAGCACTTGAGAGTAACACTACCCGAAGTTCATAGACCTAATAAAATTAAGGTAAATGTCATGGACTTATTAAGAGAGCACTTCCCGGCAAGAATTGAGCACAAAACAAAGATCACAGGAAAAGGTCTTATTGCCAAATGAATAGAAGCAGAAGTCACAAGTAAACTACTAGGGAAACGCCAAAGTCGTTGCTAGAAGAGAAGCGAGTCATGTGTTGAGTACCCGGTAACATTACTTTATTCCCCTACCTTAGGCCTCCCTAGCCTATCATAGGTTAGAGTGGCGCATTATGGCCTCACAGTTGACGCGCCCTTATACCAACTAAACTTTAAAACCCTATTATATATACCAATATAATTATCAAACCTAAATGCAAATGTTCCCGGGTACTCAACACATGACTCTTACTCGTCTAACAACGACTTTGGCGTTTCCCTAGTCTAGTTGGCTAAAGCGCCCTTATAGCCAAAATGTGGGAGACGTGGGTTCAATCCCCTGATCGGGAAAGATTTTGTAATTTCTGGATTGTATTTTAAAAATTATTAAACATGTTTTGAAATGCATATAACGCAGTGTAGTCCATCATCTGTGACAATACTATGGAAAGCATAGCCAGTACGAAATACGTGAAAATATTGCAAGGTTTACTCAATCTACGAGCGGAATTTGGGGGTACCTTGACGTGCAACATTCGATAAACCTTGGGCACGGCATTTCACAGCCAAGTAAATAACAAACAAAAAATATTTTTTCTAAATCAAAACCATTGATTGACAACATAAGATTGATACTTCAAAACTCTCAGAACATGTTTATGAAAATCATCATCATATTAATTGGATAAACGCTTCAATCCTTGCAGATGAGTCTAATGCCACAACACTGAAAATCAAGGAAGCTGGTTTGATTTCGTGTGTGGCCAATGCAATCAGTGTGCCTAGTGTTTATCCAGCCATTTGAAAGAGTTTCTGTCATCGATTTCATCACTAGGTCAATAGCTTAATTTCATACACCAACTGTCCAACAAGTCAATTTAATGTTTTTTTTTTGTTTTTTTTTTAATTCATAAAAAACTTTTTTGTTAATAATTTGGTACTAATACACAGCCATATTTATAATTTTTTGGGAAATATTTTTTGTCTTGTTTGTTGTGGTTTTTTAGTTGTATTGTTTGATAAAGACTGCTGAAAAGTAGTCGAAATATCACATTTTTTAAATAAAAATAAGTAAATTACAGTGAAAAGTCTGATGATTTGTATGTAAAAAAATTGTCGTTTAATAATTTCTACACATTGGCAGTCTATTTTCAAATTAATTTTTTCTTGCAGGTTTAAATCGCAACGTATTGTGCTCATTTTGTTAGCAGTTCTCAGTTACCTGGTCACGGATGTCTGTTTAAAATTTCAGCTCAATCTTTTTGGCCGTTCGGCCGTATGGGACCGGACAAACAGACATTTAACATTTAACATACAGAATTAATCACGACTAAGGCCCGATCGAGTTGCGTTGTAGACTACGTTCGCTGATCTCACTCGTCTAATTAATTAAAAGGAAATCTAGATTTATGTTCCAATGTATTCAATTTTCAGTACCTTGAATGCTTTTCCTTGAGAATTTTTATAAAATTACATTTTTAGCTATTTTCTACTCATCTTTGGTATCAATAAATAAAATAAATAAATTGTATGTTAATCAACTTAAAGGGGTATTTAACCGCTAAACTCAAAAAATATATTTAATTCAGGTAAACAAGTAACGAATTTAGCAATCAACAGAAAAATTATTGCGGCACCATGACCTCCCAAAAAATTGTCAAACATGAAATTTCCGAGCTAGGTCCCATCGGCAAAAATCTCCCATAAGAAATAACATGGGGATGATCTTTATGCCCCTTGACCTTGGAGGATTTTGATACAAAAAATACTGGCCATTATTGACGAAGTCTTTTCTGTAAATTCTCTATATTTTGTTATGTAATTTGGGCAAGCAGTTCGGTCAAAATATGCTGATTACCAAGATGGGGTGTGATTTTGGAATGCATATTTTTGCGTGTTTGAAGGTATATTGGGCACAGTTTCAAGACACGATGTAAAAAATGGGCATTTTAGATTGGTACTATGCTCTAGTATCTATGTGGACCAAAAATGAAGCAGGTTAAATCTGATTTAAGAAATTTCCCAAAACATCAATTTTCGTAAATCTCTGGATCAATAAAATTGAAAAATTCGAGTTAAATCACAGTTACAAGATACAATTTTTTAAACTGTCATTTAAGTGTAGGATTGTGCTATAGATCAAGTGGTAAAAAATAAATTTTCGAGTAAAGAGCCCTTATAAGAAGGGCATACAAGAATAGATGTAAGCTTAATAAAGAACCTTGTGTTGAGTATACTCGATGCCGATGGTTTATAAGAGTATGATTAAAAACAAGAACATGGCTAACGATGATAAAGCTAATGAGCAACAGGAAGTGCCTTCTTGAGAGAGACGACGACGATCGCGACGTGAGACCACTAACCCCATTTCCTCTCTCTCTCTACCCGTGGTTGGTTCTGGCCAGCATGAGACTTTCCTCCCCATATCCCCTTAGCCTAGAATGGCGCATTATGACCTAACAGTTGACACGCCCTTAATCTAAATAAACTGAACTAAATAAATAATACCAAGTGTTATTTTGGGAATGTTTCATAGCATACATTTCTTTACTCCTTTACATTTTGCTTAACATTACTGATATCTAATTAGTCCTAAAAAATTTACACGTTGTAACAGTATTACCCCAACAAAAACAAAAAAATATAAAACACGGCAGCCAAGCTCCCCTTCAAAAGTCTTCGGCTGTGAATGCTGTGAGATATAGAAGGATAGAAGTTGAGCCAAGCTTTTCATTCTTTCTCGCTAGTTTTGCATTGAAAAGAAGTAAGATCATTTCGCCTGTTGACGAGCGCCAAGCCAACCATTTTCGTGGTAAAAATGTAAAAATTTTAAACTCAAAATCATAAAAGAATTGCTTGGCCATCGCATTTGGTTTGCTAAAAAATATATATAAAATTATAAAACATGTAACGAAATGCATATAACGCAGTGTAGTCTATCATCTGTGACAATACTATGGAAAACATAGCCAATGCGAAATACGTGTAAAGATTGTAAGGTTTATTCAATCTCCAAGCGGAATTTGGAGGTACCTTGACGTGCAAGATTCAATACACCTGGTCACTGCTTGCAATTTTCACAGCCTGCCAAAAAACAAATATAAAATACTTTTTCGAAAACAAAACCATCGTCGTTAAAATAAATCCTTCACATTTGCAGCACATTTCTCAATATATTATTTCTTGTAGATTTAAATCGCATGGATCTAGCTGATTTGGTAGCAGTTTATACAGTTAAACTCGCCTGGATAACTGTTTAAAATTTCAGCGAAAACCCTTATTCAGCGAATCGGCTGATTTTTTAGTACAAACCCACCACTCAGGCGGTAGGAACGTTTTAAAAGTTGGGGGGGGGGGGGGGGGTCAAATCCTTAGGAGATTTTGAGAGTGGGGGTGGCAGCTGGCTGCTGTGCCCTTTCGCAGAAGGCGAAAAAAACATTAATATACTACAGATTTCGTCACGTTTAATTGAAACTCAGATTCTGTGAACATGATTTACTGCAACTAGTTGCGATTCGGCTGTATGAACTTGTAGTGGCCCATTTTAGTAAATTTTAACCTAATTTTTTTATTTAATGACGAAGCATACAGGCAACATATTTGTTTTACCAAGGTGACTGTCGAATTCTATAAGTGTAAGTGCATATTTACTACGGAAATTCTGGGATTAATATTTAACTCGTGTTAGTTTTGCCCCCCCTGCCCGTCCCGGTTCCTACGCCTCTGCCTGAGCCACACAGCCACACACAGAATTACTCACCATATAAAAGCATGAATTCAAACACCCTTCTGGACGTCTTGCAAACACCTCCAATAAATGAGATATTAGTTCTAACTATAGACAGTTTTTTTCCCGTTTTTTTCGGTTCAAGGTCGCTTATAGTTGCTTAGCATTAGTAGAACGCATTACGCATGTATGTTCTTATACATGAGTTAGAGTACTCAGCACCTCTCTGCACTAGCGAGCCAATTGGTAATGTTTAAAAATACACGGCACAACCTAGGGCACAACACACTCATTTCTGGCCCATGACGTCTTAGTGAATTTGGTAAAATCAAGTTTAAATATCCCAGAACACCAGTAGCAGTGGAGTTCCTCATTTTCTTTAAAGTAATACTTTTTGAACGATGAATTTCGTGTGCAATGTTTGGAGTGAAAAATGAATATTTGTCACAAAGTTTCACAACTTGATTTTGAGGGGGTTCTCGTCTCGTTCCAGGGAGGACTAAATAATGTTTGTGTGGGGTCAGCTACTCTTCGTATTCCATCCAATGCGTTCCCATTTCTCCTATCATGTTATCGAGATTTCGAAATACGCAAGCTTGTGTTTTTGTTTTTTTTTTGATGTGACTTCGTCTGCCTGTTTCATATCCTTGGTTTTCATTAACCCGTCTGGACCCGGGCTAGAATTTGCCCCAGAGCATGGCTCTGCTAATCGTAAAAGGGCGATTCAATAGATTATACAAAAAATGAAACTATATAACTGGTAGTAAAAGTTATAAATACAAATCATTGGACTTTACTGTTATTAATAACTTTATTTAAAAATGTGTGGCCAATAATTAGTGTACCTATAGTGTTTATTATCCAGCCTTTGGAAGAGTTTCTTGATGATGATGATTGTGATGATGGTGAAAAGGGGTCTGGCACATGAATGTTAAAGCCCTCCCGGGGGGTTGCCCTCGACATCCCCTCCTCCCCCCGTCCTTACCGCCAGGGTCATCAAAAAAGTTCTGTAAAATCCTGGATTCTGCGACGTCCGCGGCAAAATTCTGTAGACAGTGCTGCGATGTATATAAGGAAAAAATGAAACGGAAAGGAAATGAATAAACATAACCCTTATAGTAATTGCGAAATATAACTATCCAAACCAAACTTTAATACGTGATAATTCGAAGATGCGATGAAAAAATACCTGATTTGGTTTAGCCATGTTCAGGGACAGGGTGTAAAAACCCAAAAAAAACGAACTTGAACATGAACAAAAGCAGCACTCTCAGTTACGTGTTACAAGTGGATTTATCATTGTTCACTATCACATTAAATTTGTTGTATGGGGAAATCTTTCACTCAATACTTGAAAACTATATTTGGCATGATCTTGATGAAAGTATAGCGACCGAAGCGGCGATTTCAATTTCACTATTATCCCTATTCCATAGATTATAAAAAGTAGACTGAAATTTTTCTCACTTTCTGCCAGCCAGTCGACTTCAAAACGTGTTATATTTGGGAAAAAAATATTTGTAATGAAAAATCGCACTTTTGCGCATATTTTTTTAATGCTTCACATGCATAATGGTGAATAAGCTTTTTTATAAACTAGACTGGATTGCTTTCTGCTGCTGCCTTTAAGCATCAAAACAACAACCTTCTTAGACCATTAGAATAACTGAGTCAAGGCATATACATAAGGCATGTTGTCCTTTGTAAAAACAGTTTACTGAATAGAATAGACGGGTATTAAATAGTGTTCGCGGGTACTTGGTACCCTCAAACTCAAACTGGACTGTAAAACATGTAATACCATCAACAAAACGCATGCCATCGGATGTCATGTTCCGTTTCTATCGTGAGACAGACACATGCACAGATGGACGGACGGACTGACAAGAATGTGATGCTTATAGAAGAACTTTGCTTCCTACTATAAGTCATAGACATTGGCCCCTCTATAACCCTCTCCCCCACCCCCCCCCCTCCCCCACCCACCCTACCCCATCGGGGCTGAAAGTGGTTTAGGTACTGAAAATACACTGACCACCATGACTTTGTGGATGTACTTACCCGGGGTGATCAAAATATCTTAAATATTCGTAAACAAATAAAATAATTTGACGAAAATAGACCTTCACTACGTGTACCACCCACGGTGCGGAATGCCTATAGAGAGGTTCTAGGTACTTGATACATTGACTTTTGATTTCCCACTCATCATAATTTTTGTGGGTGTCCCCCACAATAGTGTGACCAAATTTTACACTTTAAAAAATAAATAACAAATTTTGGTCGTAAATGGGCCAAAAGATGATGTTTTGCATTGTCTAAAATCTTTTTATAGTAGAATAATCATCAAAACAAAACAATATATTTAAGCTATATTTTCCAAAGGGTTTTGTACAAAAGCCAGCCAAACTAATAATATCTTGATTCTAGCTTTGATGTTGATACCTTCAGTTTGAAACAAGGTAAACATTTGTGAACGCAATTCTTGATAACTTGTTTTGGTCTGGGGATCCAATATTGCTGGCGCAATGATGCAGTTAAAAATTTGCGGACCAGCATGAAGTAGCTTGAGATGTTCAGAATTGATAATCAATTTAGTAAGATCATGATTTGGGGCAGAATAAGTGGATGCTTGTTATCGTAGGGAAGTTCTGAATTATTTAGTCTCCCCCCGACTCGCAGGAACTTTTCATCGTCTAAAAATGGATGAAGATTTAACAGTAAGCTTTTCTTTGAAATTTGACCGTTGTCTTGAAGCTCTTGAATTTCACAAAGGTAAACATCTTTTGCACACATTTAATGCAAATTTTGAGAGCAGATTGCAGCTCCTCAGCAGATAGCACACCTGATTTTCTTGACATCGAATTCTTAAAATTTGAAGTTGAATCGCAAACAATACGCAACTGGGTGTGTCAGTTTCGAGAGTGAGAGTATTTGGAAATAATCTCGGTTGTTACAGTATTATAAACTAACAGGGTGTTGACAATTCTACGTTTTTGGATTGGAATTGTCAGCACTGTTCAATGATGGGACGGATGAGGGCCACGATAGAGTAGGTTGCTGTAGCCAGTTCAGGTCCGTTACCCATATATCAAGTTGTTTAGGTGTTTTAGGATCGGTTCCTCTTGAAATAAGGTCTGCTGGATTGTGTTTTGAAATTAAACATGTTTCCAATCCTTAACATTAGTGTTTTCTTGAATTTTGGATACTCTAATGTTTCCCATCGCTTTGAAGACGAGATAACCATGATAGAAACAATGGTTGAATCCGTCCAAAGATGTGTGCTGTCAATCTTAAGGTTCAAGATTGGTAGTGTTTTTTGTACCAGTTGCGCTAGTAACAATGCGCCACAAAGTTCTAAACGGGGCAGAGTTACCTTTTTTACAGGTGCTACTCTTGATTTTGAGCACCAGTATTGAATACAAAACTTCATTTTGTACATGACCGACCTGAGATATAAACACGATCCATAAGCTCGTTCTGATGCATCTGAGAAACCATGAATCTGTATGTCTATGATTGGTGCTTTGCATAGAACTAATCGGTCAATTTCAATGTTGTTGACAACAGGAAGTTGTTGGTGAAGCTTGTTCCATTCTATTAATAACTCTTGTGGTAGTCGATCATCCCAGTCTAGTTTATGAAGCCATAACTTCTGTAGAAATATCTTATGTAAAATCACTATTGGGCTGACGAGACCTAATGGATCAAATATCGACGCAATGATTGTGAAATCTTCCGTTTTGTAACATTCGTGGCAGAACTTGATCATGCGAATATGAAGAGCTTTTGTTTTGTACGAGAAACTTATCTGACTTGGGAAATTCCACAATAAACCAAGTGTTTTAACACGTCTGTGCGATCAAATTGAAGAGGTAACTGTGTTTCTCTGTACTCTGTAGGTATTGCTTCAAGTAACTCTGGACAGTTTGAACACCATTTTCTGAGGGGGGAATCCTCCACTATTTAATAGCTTTGGTCAGGTCTCTTGAATTTGAAGAGCATCCTGGATATTGTCACAGCCACTGAGCAAGTCATCAACGTAAAAGTCTTGTCCTAGCACTTCTGTAGCACGAGGATATTGCTAGCTTCTTCTTCGGCAAGTTGTTGTAAGCATCGGTTTTTACCCAAGAAGGGAGCTGAAGCTGTGCCGTAGGTGACTGTTGTAAGCTAGTAACATTGACAGATTCTTGAGGGGATGTTCTCCAGAGAATTCTTTGATATCGAGTGTCCCGTGGATCTACGTTGACTTGACGATACATTTTAGCAATGTCAGCTGTAAATGCAATTTGATGTGTTCTAAACCGTACCACGATTGACCACAAGTCTTGTTGAATAGTAGGACCCACCATCAGGATATCATTTTAAAGGATTTACCGTTCGTGGTTTTGGCTGAAGCGTCAAAAACAACTCGTGTCTTGGTTGTGGTGCTGGGAAGTCTTAAACACAGCATGATGAGGCAGATAGTATACACTGTCAGAAGTACACCTGAATCTGTCTGCACTTGTACCATATGGCCTAGCTTTTCGTATTCTTCAGAAAAATTGTTGTATTCCAATCGTAGTTCTGGTTGTTTGTGCAGCCGACCCTTTCCCAAAAGTTTAAATCTGTAGCTTGCCTGATCGAATGAGGGTTTCCAAGAGTCTCCTGATCTGCCTGGGAAAGGAAGCCTTACTACAAATCTCCCTTTACTATTCCTTGTCACAGTTTCTTGGAAATGTCACTCACATTTTTGTCTTCGTCGTTCTTGGCTTTGAGTGGACTTCCTCAAGTCCCAGAAACGTTGCAGTTGCCGATCTAGACTGTCATCTGTTGCAAAAAGTGTGCGGTAAAAGATGCAGTAGAGGCATCGCCACATACTTGTTGGAAACGTCCTGCCAGTATCCAACCTAACACCCGATCCTGTAGAATAGGATAATTATTCTCTAATCTTGACTTTCGTCCAGGCCTTAGAAGCTGGAAAAAGAGTTCTGCCCCTATCAACAGATCAATCCTTCCGGGGTGGAAGAATGTTGGGTCAGCTAAATCGATGTCAGGTATATTCCTCTGTTCATGTTCAATCAACATATCTGGCATCTGGCAGTTAGCGTTGCAGAACCAAACATGACAAGTTAGCATTGAAGTTGCCTACCCTTTTGATTGCAGTTTTCATTCAACTAAATGCTTTGATTCTGAGGCTACTTTGTTGATACCTCGAATTTAAATGTGGTTTTTTATGTTTCTTCAATCCTAAACGCTGTACTAAAAACTTTAGTACAAAAGTTAGATTTACTTCCACTGTCTAAAAGAGCTCTACACTCTTGAAGCTTGCCATTACAATCTTTTATGAGGACTATTGCTGTTGATAGTAGAACATGTGATTGGATATCCTTGACTGCACAGCATGCGTTCTGAAACTGATTTGAACTTCCTCGTGACCATTATCTGTGTTGTCACATAAAGGTGCAGGGTTAGATATTCTCTGAACCATGTCAGAAGAACCCCCGTTTTCAAGATTAGAATTGTGTACAGAGTACGCCTATGATGTTTTTTGCCACACTTTCGGCAACCCTTTGAGTGGCATGACTTTACAACGTGCCCAGTGCGAGACAGTTGAAAGCATAACCTGTTATTTTGTACACAATATTGTTTCTGAGCTAGGCTTAAATTCCTGAGCTCATCCCCATTTGTACAACGAATGTGATTCATTGCAACATGACATTTAGGTACAGTTGTGTCTGTAGGGCCCAGAAATGTATGCATTAGACTTTCTATTGCTTGGATTGAATCTTCCCTTGACTTTAGCAGTAATGAACTTACGGTCTGTACAATTACTGTTACTGTAGGGGTTGAAGGTTTTCTTGAGCTTGTCTCCTGTGTTTAAGAAAAGCGATGAAACTATCAAGTGATGGGAATGCTTGATCATTGAGATGAGTTCCCATTCTTTGCGTGTATTACTATCTAAACGTCTGGTGAATAAAAGTAACCAATATGACTTTTCCAAAGGTGTTTCAATACTAAGGGCCTTAAGAGCATTTAGATTACTAGAAAACTGTGTTGATAAATTGTAAAAAATTCAGTAGCAGATTCTTTTTGTACTGATTTTATATCGATCAACTCCTTAAGATGTTGAGATGCTATCAGCCTTTTATTTTGATACCGATTTTCCAATAATTTCCAAGCCACAGTGTAGTTATTCTCAGTCAGCGGTAAATTTTGAATCAATTCTAATGCTTGTCCTGTTAGAACAGATATCAGATAGTGGTACTTTTCTATAATGGCCACATCGTTGTTGTCGTGAACCATAGCTCTGAAGCTCATGGTGGCTCCAATAATTTTTCTGTCAATTGCTAAATTCATTACTAGTTTGCCTGAATGAAATATATTTTTTGAGTTTTGCGGTTAAATACCCCTTTAATTGAGCCCTGTACAATGACCCTTAGGCGACCATATGAGTGAGGCGACCCCCCCCCCCCCCCAAAAAAAAAAAAAAGTTTTCTGCAGTAGTTAAAAAATTAATCTAACAGTTTAAAGTAGGTTGTCTATCATTTGCATTCTTTGTTGTATTGAATTAAATTTATTGATATCAGGGGCGTAACCAGGGTACTAATATTACCCGGGTAAGATGCGGGGAAAGGGACTTCAAGGAAAGTAGCAGGGGGGCTTGGGGGGCGCAACTACAGCGCCGCAGGCGATTTTTTGAAAATTTTTGGTTTTTTTAGAGTGATTTCTGAGCGTTTTTGATAAATTACCGGATGAATGAAAAAGTGAAATAATTTTGTTTATGTAGTGCAAAAAAACAGAAAACATAAACAAAAATGGAACATTGACGAGAATGAAAGTATTGAGTTTTGAGTTTTGGGGCTAAGTAAGGAAGCGGTTACTAAACTAAAAGCACGATTTTGGGAAACTGGATAGCAGGGATCTGATATTGTATATTTTTACCAAGCGGGACACGTAGTGGCGGGATGTGGGACTTTAGTTTGAATATCGGGACTGTCCGCCGAAGCGGTAACCCTATGCGGAGACCCAAATTTTTCGATGTCAGTACGGGGTTCTGGGGGAAACAAATAGGCGGTTTTTTTACTTTTCAAAAATTATTAACAAATCGTTAAGATCAAACCTTTAAAAATAATTTTTATTTTTAACAACTTTTGTAGGCAAAGATTAATATTTCATCTAGGATAAGTTATAGTTTTACTTTAATTTATTGTTTTCATCAAAACAAAATAAACGTATACTTTGCATGGGGAAAAAAGTTAAAAATAATTAAGTACTTACAAATAAATATACATATTATTAGGTACAAGATAAGCCATGCTTTAACACTCGAAAATGTTGTTGATGAGAAAATGTACAGTTATAGTGATAATGATTAAAATGCAGTTCTGACTTACGTTCAATCTGCTCTCTGAAATTTCAAGGGCTATTCTCCTATGCCCACTTTACTAATGGGAAAAAACTGCGCTAACAACACAATTAAATTGAACATCCACAAACTGTAGTATTTCAATACATAGCCATGAGCCCACACACATAAAATATTTAAACAAAAACAGTCACTTAATTCACATACGTTTAAAACGAAATAATTCGATATGAAACCACTCACTGTTGAAATTCTACAATCTACATAATGTAGCTAGGTTTCCGACACTTGTCAAAACCCTTGTAAGGTCAAGACAAGACTGAAACGAAGCGAAAATGAGCAAAATAACGGTCGTCAACCCCATATTGCCAAGTGAATGTCTATATTCCAGGAAAACGAGCTTGTTTTAGATGAATGGCATGCACTGACCATTGACCAATCCCCCCCCCCCTCCACCCCCGCCCCATGACACCTGCGGTCTGGCACACCACGCGCTTTTGAGTTGTCGAGAACAAACAAAAAAGTCCTCGGCTGATTTTTTTGCGACATTTTTGCGGTTGGTCCTGGTGAAATATTGTAATCGTTGTAGGCATGCAAGGCACATATTATTTAGGGAATTTTTACCCGGGTATTTACCCGGGTTACCGATGCCTAGTTACGCCGGTGATTGATATCATATAATATGTATAACATTATTTGGTGCCATGATTGTTCCCCCGCTTTTGTAATTAAATTTTGCGTTGGTTTATATATAAATAAGCATATAATTAAAATAGATTGGACACAAAGAAAATTGAGCTATCTATCCATCCTGAAAACAAAACAATTTAAGTCATATTGTAATACATTACCAGCTAGGTTGTCTGCAAGACTGGAGCTCCGCCGTGCTGTGTGACCAGGACCTCGTGACGATCTGGTATTAGGGAGGGGGGGGGAGGTTCTTTGGCGGGAAGCGGGTCGTACACTTCTCTGGAGACGTTGTAGGTTCGAAGCCTAGGCCTACAGAGTTTTCCCCTCTGCCAAGAAGAGACTAGACATTTTTAGTAATTTGCCTATTAACCGGACCCAACATACGTCTAACCAATTAGTTGTCATCCATCGAGATCTGACATAATCATCAAAATTGTCTATTTTTAAAAAAGTTTATATTCAAAGTTCTTGAGGTGTAACATTGTAATGTCATAGTTTCTATGTGCATTCGCTTCGAACCGTTATTTTTCTTTTCACCTGATTTGACCTATTTAGATTTTGTTTGATTTTTTTAATTTTTTTTTGAATTTGGACTGAGATAAGCATGACAAGAGTGAAGTGATGGTTAGGGGAAAAAAGAAGAGGTCTGGGAAAGGACAAAGATTTACTTGGAGGAGAAGAACTAGTAGGGAAAACAAATGTTTAAAAAACCGGGCAGCATAACACCGCCCATGGTAAAATAGATGCGGAGATTTTCAAGAAACTGGGATCGCAGAGAGTTTCTTCCCCGTTGGTGAGGAAACTGCTTTTTTAAAAAAAAGGGGGCCAAGGCGATGAAAAATTTTAATAACAAGCATATTTTTACCCGGGACTCACATATGGTGCAGTGACAGGCCAGTGGGGCCCAAAAAAGAAAGACAAATTTAAGCTGCGGAAAGAAATTTTAAGGAGTGAATTGGGGTAAGGATAGAAAGGAGGAGTGGAAAAAGGGAAAAAACTAGAAGTAGAGAGTTAATTTAAGAGGGGAAAGAAAGGCTGAGGTGGTTTGGATACATTAAAAGGGTGCAGAAAGATGAATCGGGAAAAAGAGAAGCCCGACTGAGATGGGAAGAAGTTTAGCAATGGATTTTAAAAGGGGGAAATGCAGCTTGGGAAAAGGGTTAAAAAGGAAAGAGTTTGGGAAGAACGAAAAAAAAATGGTCCCGAGAAAGAAGACAGGGAGAGGAAGAAAAGGGAAGTAGATGATGCAGGGAAGAAAAAAGATATCTAGGGGAAGCGTCAGGGGTGGGTAGCCGGGTTTGATAAGCCCCAGGAGCCAAAAAGGGAGGAACCCCCCCCCCCTACCCCCACTTATTGGAAAAAGGGTTTGATAAAATTAATTTTTTTTATTGCTTAGATTTTAAATTTAATTTTAAAGTAAAAGTAAAATCACACTTGTGGGGAGGGGGGTTTTTTT
>JAMZAV010005302.1:0-42808 GCA_024449915.1 Sweltsa coloradensis | reverse complement strand
CCCATGTGGTAGCCTTCTATACGAATGCTGAGCGTGCCATCCCCCTGCGACTAAACTAACACATCTAGAATGGGAGCTCTCCATTTATTTCAACCTCCATAGTGAACTTGATGTTATTGTTTATCCCATTGAGAAAATTTGAGAAAATCTGTTAACTTCTCTCTTCCATGGGGCCACACAGCAAACGTGTCATCAACGTACCGAAAGTAATGAGACGGTTTCAATGTCGCATTATCTAAAGCATTACTTCGAACTTCTCCATGTAAAGATTAGCCACCGCTGGAGAAACAGGTGACCCCATGGGGGTGCCGTCAATTGTTTATAAAATTCTCCGTCAACATAAAAAAAGTAGAGTTTTAAAACCGTCTCAGTCAATGCAGCAATATTCCCAGGGCACTTTTCCCTTATCACTTATTATTATCACTTATCCTTATTTTATAAACAAATTGACGGCACCCCCATGGGGTCACCTGTTTCTCCAGCGGTGGCTAATCTTTACATGGAGAAGTTCGAAGTTAATGCTTTAGATAATGCGACATTGAAAACCGTCCTCATTACTTTCGGTACGTTGATGACACGTTTGCTGTGTGGCCCCATGGAAGAGAGAAGTTACAGATTTTCTCAATTATCTCAATGGTATAAACAATAACATCAAGTTCACTATGGAGGTTGAAATAAATGGAGAGCTCCCATTCTAGATGTGTTAGTCAGTCGCAGGGGGGATGGCACGCTCAGTCATTCTGTATATAGAAGGCTACCCACACTGGGCGATACCTAAACGCCGAATCGCACATCATCCCGCTCAGAAAAGCGCCGTTTTGAACACCTTGGCATGCAGGGCAGAGAGAATATCAGACAAGGAACATCTGGTGGACGAATGCAAAGCACTTCGTGAAATGCTACTGAAAAATGGCTATACGAATAGGGACATTTCACAGGCATTCAAAAGAGACCGTGTGCACCAGCCCTACCGCAAGCTTCGCCACTAGTACAGCCGGAACGTGTTTCTCGTGCTTTTTTTGCCATACGTGGAGAATACAACCGACCGTATTGGTAAGCTGTACGAAAACACGACATTCACACTATTTACAACACGGATAGAAAACTTTCTAAGATGTTTAATTCGGCTAAGGATGAGCTCCCACGCTTAGACGTACCAGGAGTCTATGAGATACCGTGTGGAGCTTGCGACGAAGTCTACGTGGGCCAAATGTAGAAAAATCTCAACGCGCCTCAAAGACATCAAAGCCATACAAGACTAGGCATACGGACAAGTCGGCGTTGGCAGAACACAGTATGAGTAAGTGCCATTGTATTAACTTTGAAGACACTCGTGTTTCTGTCAGTTGTCGAAAATTACAGGCCCCGCCTGGCCCGCGAGGCGATTGAGATAGAAAAACACCCAAAAATTTAAAACCGGGGAAGTTTGGGTATAGGCTCAAAAAAAACTTTGGAAACCCCAACAAATAGAGCGGCTAAAGCGAGAAAAAACAGCGTGACGTAAATTTGGTGGGCGCTAAGCGAGTGCGCATGCGCGTTCAACGAAAAAAATTTTTTTGCAAAACCTTGGTGGGGGTGACTTGCACGGGGACGAGCGGGAAACGAGTGGGTTTCGTTTTGTGAAAACCCCCTTTCAAGTGTTTTTTAAACTCGAAGATGGGCCCGTTTTAAACCGGCCCGAAACGTCAGTTTTCACTACCCAGGGACCGGCGACACCCGACACCCAAAGTGTTTTATTTTGGGATTTTCCGGCCGCAAAAACCCTACGACAATTTTTAATGGGAAATTTATTTTTATCTATCCCCTCCTTTCCCCTAATCATTTTAAAAAAATCAATGGGCTTAGGGTAACCTTTTTGGACCCTAGTCTTTGGGACTAGGCCAGGGCTTAAAAATATTACTTTCCATAAAGCGGGGGTGCGTGAAAATGGGAGTCGGGGGGGGGGGGGCCTGGGGGGCCCCAACAATTTCCTTTTTTCCCCTGTAGTTCATGAAAAGAAAGACCTACTTTTTTTATTTATGGGGTCTATAACCCCAAACCCAATCTTTGAAAAATCGTAAAAGAAACCCATAAAAATTTGTAAATTTTCCCAAATAATGCCCACAAGGAACCCAAAAAAATTCAGGGCCCCCCAATTGAGTTCCTGAAATTTTTCTTATTAATTGATTAATAAAATTAATTGTTTAATTCCCCAAACCCAATTTTTTTTAAAGGAGCCAACACTCGCCCTTTGGGTTTATAAAATGAAAGCTTATTTTACGGAGAATAATAAATGAAAAATATTTAGAAATTTATTAATTAATCTTTCTAATTATTAAAATTTTAGTATTTTTTTACCACTTTTATTTTTTGGTATAATTTTTACACCTAAAATTCTACCGATTTATAAAATTTTCCCCCCCTTTTCAACATAATCCCCAAAAACCCAAATTTTTGATGGCCCCAAACAAAATTTCTTCAACTCTCGGGATTAAGGTTTAAATGAATTAATAATTAATTAATCCCAGTTAAATTTTTTGGACATTCAAAAACCCACAGTCACTGATTTACAAATAAAAACCAAAAAAGCAAAATAAAAGAGAAAAGTGAGGGCCCCCCCGGTCGGGTTCTTATCATTTTCCCCTTTAAATTTAAATTTAAATTAAATTTAAAAGGGCAATTAACAAAAAAATTAAAAAATTAATGTAAAAAAAAACCCACAGCAAAGCCCGACTTGGGTTCAAAGGGAAAGTTTTTTTCACGAGTAAAAAATGGTAAAAAAAAATTTTTTTCATTTAGAATTAATCACCCAAATTTAATTACATTTTAGAAAAGTATACCACTTTTTGATTTTTGTATAGTTATGTTTTCCAAAAACTTAACCCCGATTGTCATAAAATTTCACCCCCCTTTAATAACAAAATCCCAAAATTAAAACCCAAAATTTGAGGGCCCCCAAACAAAATTCCCCTGCAACTCCCAGAAATGGTTTTTAATAAAATTGAGAATGAGCTAGTTTCCCCTTTAAAAAATTGTCTCAACTTAAAATTATGCGTTACGTTTGCCCAATTGTAGTATTGAAAAAAATTTATGTTTCACAAAAAAACCTTTAAAGGGATGATGGGTTCCAAAACTAAATTCCATTTAAAATTTTTTAAATTAAAATTTAAATTTTAAAATTAATTATTTTTATTTCAATCAAATGTGAAAATGTTCACAAACATAGCCCATTTTGGGAAACCAAATGAAAGCTTTTTTTTTTTGAATAATTTAAAACGGGGAAAAAAATATTTAATTTAAATTAAATTTAAATTTCATTTTTAATTTAATTTAAATTTATCATCAAAATTAAATTAAAACCCTAGAAAAATTTTCCCCATTTTGGGTTTATGTATAGGTAAAAAAAAAACTCAAACGTTTTGTCAAAAAATTCTTACCACTTTACTTACACAGGGTCAATAAAATAAAATAAAAAAATTATAGCACCAAACAAAATTCTTGTAACTTACATTTTATTAAATAAATAAAACTAAGAATTACTGCCCCACGTGCCACAGTCAACGGGTGTTTTAAAAATTTTACCCAAATTTGTATGGTTATTAAAACATTGCCCGAATTTATATTTTTTATTAATATGTATCCGTAATTACATTTTAAATTTAAATTTAAATTTAAATTAAAGTGTAATTAACGGATAGCATATTAAAAAAAAATTATCCCTTAGTAAAATTCTGTAAATTTTCTTATTAAACCATCCAATTGGCTATTATTTAACCCCCAGTTGACTGTGGCACGTGAATTTCCAAATTCTTAGTTTCATTTTTTAAAATAAAATGTAAGTTACAAGAATTTCGTTTGGGCTAAAAATTATTTTTTTTTTATTTTATTGCCCCGTCGTGTAAGTAAAGTGGTAAGTTTTTTAAGGGACAATCGGGTAGAGTTTTTGATACCTAAAAATAACCAAATGGAAAAATTTTACTAATTTGTAATTAATTAGAGGGTTTTAATTTAAATTAACTAAATTATTTCTTCACTTTTTAAAAATTATTCATAAAGAACTTTCTTTTGGTCCCCAAGTCACTATGTTGTGATCCATTTTCACTTTTGTTTGGGAAATAAATAAAAATTAATTCCTTTAAATTTTAATTAATAAAAAATTAAGTGGAATTCATTTTGGGGACCCATCATAAATTTGGGTTTATTGTGACCCATTTTTGTTTTAAATACTATAATTGCAATCTAACGCATAATTAAATTTTAAGGGAAAATTTTTAAGGGGAAAATCTAGTCTTCTCAATTTCTTAACCCATTAATCGGGGAGTTGCAGGGGGAATTTCTTTTGGGGCCATAAAAATTTTGGGAAAATTTGGCATTAGTTTTAAAAGGGTGAAATTTATGACAATGGGTTTAAGTTTTTGGAATACAAAAAACAACAAAAGCCCAAAAGGGGTAAATTTTCCCAAAAATGAAATTTAATTGGATAAATTAATTAAAAAAGGAAAAATATTTTTTCACACATTTTTTTTACTCTTTTGGAAATAAGCTTTCATTTGATACCCAAGTGGGTTTTTGCTGTGTTTATTTTGCCATTAATTTTTTAATTTTTGTGATTAATTGCCTTTTTTTAAAATTAAAAGGGAATTTAAGGGGAAAGTATAAAAAACCCCGCCCTTGGGGCCATCACTTTTTCCCCTTTTTTTAGCTTTTTTTTTTTATTTATAGATACATCATTGACGGGTGGTTTTTGAATGTCAAACATTTAACTGGTATTAAATCTAATTATTAATTTCTTTAAAATCCTTTAAATCTGAAAATTTTTGAAGGAATTTTTTTTGGGGCCAAAAAATTTTGGGAAATTAAATTTGGGCCCATTATGTTAGAAAAGGGGTGAAATTGAAATGAAAATGGGTAGAATTTTGGGTTTACATAATTATACAAAATAAAAAGTGGTAAAATATTATAAAATTAAAATTAAATTTAGATGTTTAAAATTTAAAAATTTTTTTTAAATATTTTTTTTTTTTTTTTTTTTTTTTTACCCCGTAAAAAAGCTTTCATTTGATACCAATGTCAAACTGTGTTTTTCCTTTTAAAAAAATTTTTGTTGGTTAATTAAAAATTAATTTTTTTTAATTCAATTAAAAAGAAAGTTACGGGAAACCCAAATTTTGGGGCCATAAATTTTTGGATTCCTTTGGGGCCCATATTAGAAATTCACAAATTTTCATGCTTTCTTCACGTTTTCAGGGATTTTTTTAATAAAATTGGAGTTTTAAACCCCACTATAGTTAGATAAGGGGCATCCCGGTATCTTAAAAACTTCTTTCACACACCCTTGCCCATTTAAAAGAAAAAAAACAGCTCAACTCTGGGAAGATGACATTTTAATCGGGATGCCCGATCGGGATGTAAAAAACGAAAAAAAAAAAAAGAAAGCTCTTGGGGCGGGGCGAATTGGGCTTCAAAAATCAAAAACCTTTTGCTGAAAAGGCAAAGGGGAAAGAGGGGCCACACGGAAAAATCTAGGGGGCATTTATTTTTTACACTTAGAAAAAAATCTAATTTATTCCCAAAAATATTGCATTAAAATCTTCTCATTTTCTTTCATTTAAGGCGGCCGCAATAGACCTAACCGGTTGAAGCGCTCTTTTTTTTCACGTCGTCGTATCCGAAGTAATAATAACCCCTTTTTAAAAATAAAAAATTTAAAAATAAATTCCTTTTTTTTTAAATTTTTAAAAACTCCCTCAAAATTTAAATTAAAAAGGGACTTCAGTGCTGCATTACCCTTTCCAGCGACGACTGTAGGGCCCCCAACCATCGCGAGCAAACATGGCTGGTCTTGTAAAATGTGACCTTTTTTTTAACAATTTACAACAATGTGGCAAACATAAAAAAATACATGTGGCATTAGAAACATATCCGTAATTTTCTGAAAAACACCTTTTTTTCTGATTTGGTTAGTCGGGGAAGGGAAAAACCACGTAGGTTTAAATTGTTTTATTTCTACAATTCCGAAAATTTAAAAAATTTTAAAAAATCCGCCCCAACCCGGGGAAACAAAACCCCGGATATCCCCATTCCCGGCAGGCGTCTTAAACCTCTAAAACCCTCAGGGCGGGGGACCTTTTAAGCTCTGAATTTTAGTTGCATTTACATCTGAAGAATGAATGAATGAAAAACAACATACGTTATAAATGATTTTTTTTTAGATATCTTTTATAAGGGGCCAACCGTTTTGGGTCAGAGGGAAATTTTCACAGACCCTTGCCCCTGCTAATCGTTTTCAATGGGGATTTAAAAAGGGAAAAATCCCCCTTGCAACATAAGGGAAGTAAGAGGGAGTATTTACTCCCCCCAATTTAGGGGCCCAAACTTGGCCCAATTTGTCGTCTGGGAAAACCTTCCTTTTCCCCCAAAGACCTCCCGGGCCCCTATGACAAAAACCCCCAAAAGAACATTTAGAAAGACTATATGACGACCCCCGACCTTTGGAAAACCCCTTTCCTTCCCCCATTTCCCTGGCGGGGTTTTGACCAGCATGGGCCCCCCCCCTCCATATCCCTTAGAAAAGGGAAATGGGGCAAAATTTTGGGTTAATTGTTGAATTTCGCCTTTCATAAAAAAAAAACCCACTAAAAAATAGATATCACACAATTTTTATACCTTTAACTGTCATTATGTGTTTGCATAAGTTTCCAAATATGGGTGCCCTTTCACCACAATTTAATTCTCCCCTTTTCATGTAGGTACTATCCAACCAAATACAAAAAAATTTTTAAAAAAAAAAGGCAGCCCAAATCTCCTTCAAAAGTCTTCGGCTGTGAATGCTGTGGGGATTTTAAAAAGTTGGCCCAAACTTTTTTATTCTTTCTCCCTAGTTTTTGCTTTTTAAAAATGTTAAAATCATTTCGCCCGTTTACGAGGGGCCAAGCCAACGATTTTTGTGGTAAAAAAATAAAAAATTTTTTTAAATCCCCCCCCCCAAAACAAAAAAAAAAAAAAAAAATTCCCTTGGGCCCTTTAAAACCCAAATTTTAAAGGCCAAAGCCATTTTTTAAATTGTAGTAAACCTTTTGGGTAGAGTGGTGCTTATGACCTAACCCGGGTTTACGCGTCCTTAAACCCAAAAAAAAATAAAAAAAAAAATAAAAATAATAATAATAATAATTTAAAATAATAAAATAATAATAATAAAAAATAATATTAATAAAAAAAAAGTTTAAAAATAATAGTTTAAAAATAATAATAATTTTAATAATAATAAAAATAATAAAACAAAAAACACCATTAAATATCTAAATCCCCTTTTAAAAAACCCCAGGCGGGGCAATAGGGCCTAACCGGTTTTAAAGGGCCCCATTTTTTCACGTCGTCCCTCGTTTTTTAAACCCCCTGCACACATCGCTTGGATGAAGGGGGTTTTTTAAATCCCCGAAAATAGAAAGGCCCAAACTTGAAACGCCCCCCCCTTCCCTTTTTTGACCCCCCGGGCGACGATGGGGACAAGGGCAAAAACCCCGAACGATGACGAAGACAATGACAACCCCCGACGGTTTAAAACCCCCTTTTTTCCTAACCCGTGGCTTTTTTGACCAGCATGGGGCCCCCCCTCTCTACCCCCCCCAGGTTTCAAGTATCTAAGCCTCCCCCCTGTATTTCAATAATAATCAAAACCCAAATTTTTATCACCATATGCAAATTTTTAAAAAAAATTAAATTTTTTTAATATCTTTAAAAATTAATTTCACATTTTAAAAATTTCCCCGGGCCCCTTAATATTTAAATTTAAAAGTGTTGAGTTTCGGGGTTTTTCGCCGCGTTTGCGAGTAAAAAATTTTACGTACCTCGACGTTTTTGTTACCCCTGTGGGTAACATATTTTTGAGAACTGGGCTGATAAATTTTTTTTTCAAACCTCACCGAACCCTCCCCCCGTGGCGGTGTCCCTTTTAAATTTGGGTGGGGGGGGGCAACCCCGGGGGGGAGTGGGGGTAGTTATCCCCCTGGTTGGAGAGGATGGGCGTCAAAAAAAATTGTTTTTTGTTGTTTTTGTTGTCGTTGATGTAGTTTTTACTCCGGTTGTTGTTGTTGTTGTTGTTGTTCTCTGTGGTTTTTTGACGTTGTGTTGTAGTTGTTTTAGTTTTTGTGGCGTCGGGGTGCTAGTTTGATGACTGGGGCCCAGGGAGGTTTAACCAGTTTTTTAGCCGCCTAAAGTAAACCCTTTAAATTGTTAGGTGATTTTGGGTTATTTCTATTGACTCCCTGATTTGGCGTGGGGCCCCGGGCAGGTTCGGTTGGGATATTATTTTGGGTTTTATCAAATAGTATCTTTGTGGTAAAGGGTTGCTGGGTGTTGGCGACGGCATGTTTGGCAACAGCCGCAAGTTTTTCTTTTCAAAAGGTTACAGTGATGTCGAAATTTTTTGACCCTTGTGGCGCCCCGTCCTACACGTTTGCCCCATGTACGCCTGGGCCCCACTTGCACGGGGATTTTGTAAATAACGCTCCCCCTAAGTGATTTTTTTCTTTTGGAGATCTTAACATGCTGGCGACTTTCTTGTGTGGTTTAAAAAACAGTTTTGATTTGAAACTTGTGTAGATAACGACTAATACGATCTGTTGTAAATTTCACATATGGCAAATGAGCAAACTTGGGGGGCGTGTCCGGCTTGACAGAGTGGTCGACATCTTCTCGGGGTATTCTATGGAAAGCTCTACAGATGTCAGATAAGCTTTAACCACCATTGTCCTGTAATGTTTCAGTTAGTATCTTCTTTTTTCGGTGTAACTTTCTTCATCGGACAGGCGTTTGGCACGTGACACTAGAGAGTTGATAACTGCATGCTTTTGAGATGGGTGATGGTGTGAGGTGGCTTGTAAATATAAGTTAGTATGTGTAGGCTTCCGGTAGACGGCGTGACCAATATGACCATTATCTAACCTTGTCAATAACAAATCAAGAAAGGGTAACTGTTTTTCGACTTCTATCTCTACTGTCAATTGAATACTCGGATGTATGTTGTTTAAATGGGTGTGAAAATCGTGTAATTCTTCTCGCGTGCCCGGGAATACACATACTATGTCATCCACATAGCGCTTCCATAGGACAGGTTTGATAGGAAATGTCGACAGAGCCTTGGTCTCGAAATGCTCGAGAAAAATGTTGGCGATGACCGGGCTCAATGGACTTCCCATCGGACTTCCTTCAGATTGTTCGTATATCTTGTCCTCGAAAGAAAAGAATGTAGTGTTGAGACAATGCTCAGCCAGTTTGACAATGTGTGGAGCAAGGGGCATGATTTCCGCCAACACCTTAATAGCATCCGAATCGGCACATTCGTGAAAAGTGAAACAATGTCGAAACTAACAAGTATGTGATGGGGTTGAAGATTGACACTTTTCAAAATGTCGATAAAATGATAAGAGTTTTTAATATATGAATCAGATGAAGGTACAAGATGTTGTAGTTGCTTCGAAAGATAAGCTGCCAGATGATACGTTGGAGAGTCGATGCCACTCACTATGGGCCTTAGGGGCGTGTCCGGTTTATGAATTTTTGGAAGTCCATAAATTCTCGGTGTTTTGGGATCATGAATGATAAGATGCTTTTTTACATTTGAATCTAAAGGTGAATTTTTTATCAGCGCAATTGTTTGGGCTTTGATGCGGTTCAGTGGGTTTTTTGGTATTTGTTTGTATGTTTTGCTGTTAAGTAAAGTCAACATTTTTTGTTTGTAGTCGCATGTGTTCATCACAACGGTGGCATTGCCCTTGTCTGCCTTCAAAACTAAAATCCTCTCATCCCTCTTTAGGGTATTAATTGCCGCTACTTCCTGTTTGCTGATATTTATGGGTGGGGTGTGGCATGGCGTATTATATAACATTATTATTATTATTATTATTATTAATTATTATTATTAACAATCAATTCAATGTATCAATTCTAGGGAATAAGCCCGTAATTAGCATAAAACTGGATAATTGCTAATTATGCCAATTAAGCCATATAATGTCTGATTTTCGATCTGCCAAAGTAGATCAATATGTAAAACACAGGTAATGAAGATGATTACCGCTAAGTTGGAGTGATTTCATCGAATAATAAGGGAGTAATTAGAGTTTCAAACCAAAGTGTAGGCATATGGAATAGCATTGCCCAAAAATATCATCGGAATTAGTCCGCTAGCTAGGCAGACTCATGACGCCAGGGCCTACGTGACCAAGTAGAAGAATTGGGCGTATCTCCAGAGGCAATGAAGGTTCTAGTAGCTCAGTAAGTGGATTCCAATTCAGGGAAACACTACTGTTCAAGGTAGGGATGAACCATGTTAAAACTGCAATAGTTAGGGGTTTTCATGAGATGAGATCGACTTAAGTCCATAGGAATAATGGAAGCGAGGTGAGGGTATCACGCGACACTTGGAGTGGGGATGACGGATATATAATAACCCTGGCCAGGAACGACATGTAGAAGTCAGGTCGGTGTGGTGGTGTGAGGGTGTCACCGTGTCGTGTCGGCAGATGTAACTTGATCGGAGGCGCGAGCCTGCCACTCTTAGTATGGAGTCGGTTTAGTGTTTTTATAGGCTTCCTTAGCCTCGAAGGAAGTGGTTTGTGTGTGATTTTGTTATGATGTGAAATTCATTAATATCATTTTATATCTGATTGTAATTCGAGTGTTCTTTCTACTGCGCATAACGTAGCCGAACTTTATTGCGACCAGCTAAATGTCATTGGTTTGCTAATTATTCTACAACTCCGAGTGTTCTTTCTACTGCGCATAACGTAGCCGAACTTTATTGCGACCAGCTAAATGTCATTGGTTTGCTAATTATTCTACAACGTCGAGTGTTCCTTCTACTGCGCATAACGTAGCCGAACTTGGTTGTGATAAGCGAAATGTCCCCGTTTTACTAATTGTTCTACAATTGTGCCGTGGCTAGCCTAATGTCACCAGCGCAAGTGATATAAAACTGCAACATAAAATCACGCTACGTATAAATTACCGTCCGAGCATCTTCCAAAGAGCTGCGTGCCTAAGACTTGTGAGCGATTTACTGCGCGTCTGCCGTGCGCACCCACGTGATCTCCCTACGAACCGGACCAGCTGTAAGCTATCTGACAGACACTCCCCCCTAAAGAAACCGAACCAAGGAGAGTCGATCACGCGGTCTTCTGACAAGGCAGTAAACGATGAGTACTCAAATAAACCATTATTTATTCATTTAACTTTCATTTAAATATTTTTGTTTCAATATTTTGGAGGGAAAACTGAAATGTAATAGGCAGGTGGATTAGCCTACTGGGTAATTAGGATATTATAATAGAATCGGATCCACAGGCAGGTAGACATTGTTGTTTAATTAATTGTATTGTTTTTTGTTTATTTTTTAAATTAATTAATTAATTATAATCTATAGTTAATTAATTAATAAAATTTTATTAATTAAAGATTTTTGTGGTCTACCGACATTTGAGCTAGCATTATTTTTCATTGTATATTTTCGATTTACCACTTCCGGGCATTGGACAGGTTTCAAGGTGGTAAATTCGACAACAACAATGATGAGAGTAGAAAGAAAATGCCGGCTGATTATTTGCTTCAAGCTGGAGACAAATCTACATTGGAGCAAATAACCCTTGGCTGTCAATTTTTTAAAAACAAAAATTCGTTTAAAAAGGTATTTTACAATGATTTTTACATTTTGATCTCCAGTGAGAAAATAAGGTCGATCAGTGGCGTGGCGAACATACAAATCGGAGCCCAGGCACCGATACCAAAATGGGTGGGTGGGTGGTCCCACTCCATCCATTACTTTTTAATGAAACATAACATTTTATATACTTTATTTGACTATTTTAATTGTTATAATCACACCTACTGAATTGTATGGCTACAGCTCTTTACTTACCTTAGAGTTTTACTGGACTGTTGTAAAAGTTTGTCATGAATGGTAAAAGTGCAGACAACATGCATGATGGATATTCAATATTCATCCAATAGTTTTAACTCAACTAATAACAGGTAGCAATTCAACAATTCTGCTAAATGAATTGACACGTTCGTTATACTAAAACTTATTTCATTTGATTGAATAGATTGATTTGAGGAATTTATAAATTAAATAACAGCTGGTGGCATGGAGGAAGTCTAGAGCATTTTCGAGTTTTCTGTTTTAATTTTTAAATCGTCGTCTTATGAAGCAGGATTATCGACGTTGTGAATGCAATAAGAAGAACATTCTTGGACCTATTTGAATTGAAGTATTTCCAGTACAATTTCTAGATAAAAGATCATTGATTTCAATGAAATCGAGACAGCAAGTTGGTCCGTAAAAGAATAAAATCGTATCTTTTCTCTTCAAATATTGCAAACAAAGTGTTTCTTCAAAACTCGCAGATTTGTACCAAATTACCTTAAATTATCATTTTTCCGGGGGCAAGCCCACAGAGACCCTAGTTTTCATTATTCATATTATGCGTTTCAGTAGTTTTCCTAAATCCCAAATAATGGCTCTGCCAATAAACGGAGAAAACAAACAAAATAACCAAATTGATTTCCAAAATGCACAGATTATCTAACGATCTAGGACATACAATTTTTTTTCAAATGGGAAGGCCCCCGGATTCCTCTTGTAGTTACTAAATTTTTCATTGATTACTTTCATAATGTGTATTTTTCCCAAATTCTGGCTATGCCACTACGAGGAGGCAAAGAGGAATAACACACCGTTGGCTTTATGAGTTCAACAATTAAAACATAAGCGCAATCTGTTCAGCGATTCGGTTGATTTTTATAGTACACACTAGCACACACACGCAGAGTCACAGAATAAGCGCCGTTTATCTTGAATAGTAATCCTCATTCGCTTTGCTCACTCGTCTAATAAATCATATTAATTGCCGGTAAAATGCACCAAATCCATTCTAGGATCACCAAAATTTAAAAAATTCCCTGCGGGGCTAATCTGGGGAAGACAAAAAAGAATTACAAACCGTTGGCTTTATCAGTTCAAAAAAAAACAATATATTTTCAGCCATTTCATTAAAATTTCATTACATAAAAATGAGGCTATCAACATCTATAAAATCATATTAATTGCTGGTAAAACGCACCAAATCCATTCTAGGATGACCAAAATTGAAAAAATTCTCTGCGGGGCTAAACTGTGGAAGACTAAAAAGAATGATAAACCGTTGGTTTTATGAGTTCAACAGAAAGAAAATTCAGCCATTGCATTAAAATTTCATTACATAAAAATGAGGCTATCAACATCTATAAAATCATATTAATTGCTGGTAAAACGCACCAAATCCATTCTAGGATCATCAAAATTGAAAAAATTCCCTGCGGGGCTAAACTGGGGCGCGCCCCCAGACCCCCTTGTTGGCCACGAAAGTAGGGGGTGGGTATAGTTAAAATATTGTAGGCACCGATCACTCTTAGTAGTTCGCCACGCCACTGAGGTCGATTCATCGGTGGATCCACATCAGTTTTCAATAGGTTAGTATTTAGTAATGAAGTACCTTTTCACCAATTTTCATGCTTGTACCCCTAAATGCACAATAGTGGGTCTAAAATGGCGCTATTAAAAAAAAATTAAGCTATAATAACATTTTTACCCCAAAAGGGTACAATTACCACAATTATTATTACGTATCATTTTAAAAAAATCTTATAAAATTGAAAATTTTGGTCGATTTTAGATAATGTCAACTTTATTGACCTTCACTGATCTGAATAAATTTTCATGAAATATGTAATGAAATATGGCTAAAGTAATAATCACAAAACAAATCGGGAAAATATGTATTTTTTATGATTTTGACATTTTGACCTCCAGTGAAAAATGGGTCGATTCATCGGTGGATCCATATCAGTTTTCAATGTCAGTAATAAAGTACCATTTTACCAATTTTCATGCTTCTAGCACCAAATGCTCTATTGTTGTACCATTTTACTCGGACTAATTTATCTTAATCATGTGAAGAACTTTATATGATACGGCGACAAAGTTTGTAAATTTCTCATACAATGCAATATTACTTACCAAATTTAATTCACATCAACACCTTTCCTTTATTTATGTATTTCCATTCAAATATGATATTTTCTTTTGCTATTAGTAGTCTAACCATAATTTCCTTTTCTTTAATTAACTTGGAAAACAGTATTATCATCAAACACACAATAAACTCATTTCATTTACTTACAATATCACAAGTTTCTCGATTTGGTTAGTCGGGAAACACTCCCGTAGGTGTAATTGTTATTATTTACTAAATGTACCCGTCCTGATGGTCTAGTGGTTAAGACGCCTGTCTGGAATGCGGGAGTTCCGTGGTTCGATTCCCGGTTGGGGTGGACTTTGTTAATTTCTGATGACCTAACCGGTTGAAGCGCCCTAGTTTCTCACGTCACGTCGTCGTCTTAAACATAGGCATCACAACATCTGAGGGGACCACACGTTAGAAGTAATGCCACACTCACCCGACCGACAGTGTTGGCTCGGGCGCTAAGCGCGCGACTCTGATTCGGGAGGTCCCGGGTTCGAATCCCGTCAAGACCGGCAATTCTGACTGAAGGTTTTTTTCCGAGGTTTTTCTCAGTCGTTAAGGCGAATGCAAGGGATTGAGTCCTCTCAAACAGCCCTCGGACATCCCTTCACAATTGTCTTATCCGCACATACCTAGTTTACCTAAAGAGGGGCTAATTAGACGAGTGAGCGAAGCGAATGAGGATTCTGTTACGCTCTACTCGATCGGGCCTTGGCCGTGAGCATTGTCCAATGTATGTATGTATGTATGTATGTATGTATGTATGTATGTATGTATGTATGTTAAATGTCTGTCTGTCCGGGCTCATACGGCCGAACGGCCAAATAGATTGAGCTGAAATTTTAAACACACATCCGTGACCAGGTAACTGAGAACTGCTAACAAAATGAGCCCAATCCGTTGCGATTTAAACTTACAATAAATAAAAATCTTAAAAATTTGAACTTAGATTGCACATGTTTCATTTGCAAATACGTATAGAAGGCCACAGCCATGATTATATACTAGGGAAAACGCTTAAGTCCCGCCGCGTTGTTGGATGAGCGTAATTGGTGCATTGAGCTGCCATGTGTTATGCGAATTTTCTGTTGTTCTGTGGCAAAATCATTACTAAGTTGAAATTTTTTTCAAATTAAATTAAATTAAATTAAAAATTAACTTAATTTTTTTAATTTTTTTTAATTAATCGTAATTGTTAAAAAAATCGTAAAATTGCGATTTTTATAAGAAATAATTTCTCGATTGCGCTCAAATTTTACACTAATATATTAATTCATAAAATAAAGGTTCTGCGAAAAAATGATTACAATCGGATAAAGCATGTAGGTGTTATAAGTCAAAGAATTGTTTAAAAAAAGAAAAAACCTGTAAAATTTCGATTTTTATGATAAATATTTTTTCAATTGCGCTCAAATTACACAAAAATATCTTAATTCATAAAATAAAGGTTCTGTGCAAAAATAATTAAAATCGGATAAAGCATGTAGGTGTTATAAGTCGAAGAATTTTTTTAAAAAATGAAAAAAGTCGTAAAATTGCGATTTTCATGAGAAAAAATTTTCCGATTGCGCTCAAAAACGTGGCAGTTCTAAGTTCAGAGATTTCGAAGGCCTCCATAAA
This sequence comes from Sweltsa coloradensis, assembly GCA_024449915.1. Classification (NCBI taxonomy): domain Eukaryota; kingdom Metazoa; phylum Arthropoda; class Insecta; order Plecoptera; family Chloroperlidae; genus Sweltsa; species Sweltsa coloradensis. The sequence goes on along the minus strand of JAMZAV010005302.1, from coordinate 27,149 downwards.
ATTTCATCGCAATCGGAGTAACGGTTTAGCCGGAATCGTGTGGACAAACAGACAAAAATACAAAAAAAAAAAAGAAAGAAAAAAAAAAACATTCCGGATTTTTTTCTCCAGTGTAGTGAAATGGAATCTTCGCTTTGCTCGCTACGCTCGCTACGCTCATCCAAAAATAAACTAGGAAAACGCTTAAGTCCCGCCGCGTTGTTGGATGAGCGTAATTGGTGAATTGAGCTGCCATGTGTTTTGCGGATTGTCTGTTGTTCTGTGAAAAAATCAGAACTTTGTTGAAATTTTTTTAAAATTAAATCAAATTAAATAAAAATTAACTTTTTTTTTTAATTAATCGTAATTTTAAAAAAGGAAAAAATCGTAATATTGAAATTTTCATAAGAAATAATTATTCGATTGCGCACAAATTTCACACGAATATATTAATTCATAAAATTAAGGTTCTGTAAAAAAATCATTACAATCGGATAAAGCATGTAGGTGTTATAAGTCGAAAAAATTGTTTAAAAATATAAAAAAAAATCGTAAAATTGCGATTTTCATGAGAAATTATTTTTCGATTGCGCTCAAAAACGTGGCAGTTCTAAGTTCAGAGATTTCGAAGGCCTCCATGAAATTTCATCGCAATCGGAGTATCGGTTTAGCCGGAATCGTGTTAACAGACACACAAAAATACAGAAAGAAAGAAAGAAAGAAAGAAAGAAAAAAAAAAACTTTCCGGATTTTTTTCTCCAGTGTAGTGAAATGGAATCTTCGCTTCGCTCGCTACGCTCGCTACGCTCATCCAATTAAACACATTGTCTTCGGTGACGGATAAAAAATCACACAGTCGGTGGTTATCACCACGTGTTTTGATTTTTGTTTTCCTAAGTGTCAATGTCATGTGATAGAAAGTCAAGGTTATAGATATAGGCGGACATTTGGACAAGAGATGGCTCGCGCCAAAACGAACTCCATTTCACAAACGTTAGCTGCTAAGTAGAATATTACTCCCTCGAAACTAGAGGCGAGCTCTGGTAGTTGTCGTCGGGGACCTCTCCTCCTACGCAACGACGACGACCATAACGACACGATCGATGACAAAGACTATGACGACCACGACGTGAGAACCCCTCTTTCCTTTTACCTTTCTTGTAGCTGATTCTGTTCTGCATAGAGTTTTCCTTCCTATATCCCCTAGATAAGAGTTGCGTATTATAACCTAACAGTTGACGCGCCTTTAATCCAAATCAATTTAACCTCAACTATGCCAAAACCTCCATTCAGTACGAAGACGGCGACAACGACTACACGATTGGTTGACGCCCTCTGAAACCATACTATGAAAACGCCAAAGTCGTTGTTAGACGAGTGAGCAAGCTATGTGTTGGGTACTCGGTAACACTAGGGAAACGCCAAAGTCGTTGTTAGACGAAGTGAGCAAGCCATGTGTTGAGTACCCGGGAACATCCCCTTTCCTCCCCAAAACTTAAGGCTGAATCTAGCTAGCATGGGCATTTTCTCCACAGTATATTAGGCTAGAGTGGCGCATTAGACCTTACAGTGTTGACGCGCCCTTATAACAACTAATCTCAAGCCCCTCTTATTTATACTCATAATATATACTAGGAAAACGCAAAAGTCATTGTTAGACGAGTGAGGAAGCCATGTGTTGAATACTCGGTAATATTAATTTATCATGAGTATAAATGAGAGGGGTTTGAGATTAGTTGTAGTAAGGGCGCGTCAACACTGTAAGGCCTAATGCACCACTCTTGCCTAATAAACTGTGGAGGAGAAATATGCCCATGCAAGCTAGATTCAGCCTTAGGTTTTGGGGAGGAAAAGGGATGTTTCCGGGTACTCAACACAGGGCTTGCTCACTCGTCTAACAACGACTTTGGCGTTTCCCTAGTTGCACCCTATAACAGGTTTCCCAAAAAAATTAATTTAACACTCACCTGGTTCAGCTGTGCTCTTCTAGTTAGGGTCGGTCAGCCAGTACTGACCATCACTCTGCTTCTGTGCGTCGCGACCTGGTCACGATAACACGGAGACTTTGTTGTTGGTATCTTATCAATCAAAACAAAGCACAAGGAAGTGATTTCCTGTTATCAGCAGATAAGACTAAAACACGGCTGTCTGAGAGCTGGGACAGAGTGGTGTGAGACGGATATGTGTGGATTGCGACATGAGGTTCACAGAAAGTGCAAGAGATAACCTGTATTTATTTAGTTTTGATGTATTCATGCCTAATAATAGAGGTGCTCCAAATAGGTCAGGTTGATTTTAGAGGTGCTCCAAATAGGTCAGGTGTGTTACCTTAGGCAAGTGAAATGTAAATATTTTTTTATTGCAGTATGTAAAAAACCATGGTGCGTTTTTTTTTAAACCGTAAAAAACCAGGTTTTTATGCAGAACGCAGAGGTTTAGTCTGGATCACTTGGAAGCTCTATCGTTTGTTCTATCGGGTTGTGGTTTGCACCAAAATGTTTAGAAAGGATGTGTGATTGTTTCTATCAGAACACATTTTCTCAAAATTAGCAATTTTTGTTATTAACCGTTAATATGCCACTAAACCCAAGCTCACATTCCTTGTAAACATTGTACCAAAAAATAAATTTTTGGGGAGGAAATTGGGGGTCGAAAAGTGGTCCAGATGTGATATTAGCTGGATTTGCCGATGAAGCCGGCCAGTCGAAGCGACATTTAACATTGTGTAACATGTTTTTTTAAGTGTCCATGACCTAAATATGTATAGTTTAAGAAGAATGTTACAGAAAATGCTACTCAAATAATTCCATGACCTAAATATGTATAGTTTAGAAGAATGTTACAGAAAATGCTACTCAATTAGTTTTTTAAATAATTAAACGAGGGAGCGGAGCGACCGAGTGTTCTCCATTCAACTCGAACGGCCCTCATTCTGTGATTCTGTCTGTCTGTACGTCGAAAATCAGCCGAACCGCTGAACAGATTGGGCTGAAATTTTAAACAGACATCCGGTACGAGTTTTACTGAGAACTGCTAACAAAATCAGCTAGATCCATTGCGATTTAATCCCAAAATAAATAAAAAAGTGATTTTTAAATATCGATATGCATTTGTTTAGTAGCAGCTAGCGAGACGATAACTTCGTGGCTTGCATGGCATATTGGTAAGCATTTAGCCTACCGCACGGAGGGTTGGGGTTCGATACCCGTTCGCTCGAACTTTTTTATATTTTTACACATAGATATATTTTTGAGGGGTGTTAAATGGAAATAAAATTCGGTGATTTTGTTTTATCTTGGAAATTTGTTAATGTTTCACGCTGATACGTTTTGAACATGATTCGCATTTTAAATGTTCAATTTAAATAACTAGGGAAACGAAAAAGTCGTTGTTAAACGAGTGAGTGAGCCATGTGTTGAGTACCCGGTATCATTCCTTATACTGGGCTAGATCCAGCCTTAGGTATAGAGGAGGAAAGGGGATGTTCCCGGGTACTCCACTTGGCTCACTCACTCGTTTAACAACGACTTTGGCGTTTCCCTAGTTAATATTGTATGTGTGTATGGTTTACTAGTCGCCATCACATTTGACTTGTCCCAAGTCGATGTATAACTTCTTGTTAAATCGAAGAAGGCTGAAGCGTAAAGCGCGCGACTCTGATCGGGAGGTCCCGGTTACAAATCCCGTCGAGACCGGCAATCCTGACTGAAGGTTTTTTCAGAGGTTTTCCACAGTCGTTAATGAGAATGCAAGGTATTGAGTCTTCTTAAACAGCCCTAGGACATCCCTTCAAAATAATTGTCTTATCCGCAACGTACCTAGTTAGACACCTAGAAAAGGGCATGAATTGCACCCTGGGCAGGCTTCCCACGAAAAAAATATTTATTACAAATTATTGGATGAGCGAAGCGAAGACTTCAATTTCACTGACCCCTCAAAAAATTTAGCTCAAATGTTTTGTTCGTTTGTTTGTTTGTTTGTTTGTTTGTTTGTTTTTCTGTCTGTTTGTTCGCACGCTACCGAGCAAACGGCATATTATGCGATCTTGATGAAAATTTGAGGGTACCTTCGAAATCTCTGAACTTAGACTAACCACGTTTTTGGGTACCATCTAAGAAATATTTCTCCTGAATATCGTACTTTTGCGATTTTTTTAAAATTTTTAGTGCGAAATTTTGTGACATTAGGGCCGATTCTGACCAAACGGGTGTGGCTACAACGTTCATATTTTACATGGACATAAAGGTAATGGTAATGTTGTACCTTTTGAAACAAAAAATTGTAAGAGTTAGACAGAATTCATAGAAATAAAGGTTTTTGTATGAACGTAGCGAGCGAAGCGAAGATTCCATTTCACTACACTGGACAAAAAATCCGGAATGTTTGTTTTTTCTGTTTGTATTTTTGTGTGTTCGTTATTACGATTCCGGCTAAACCGATACTCCAATTGCGATGAAATTTTCTGGAGACCTTCGAAATTTTTAAACTTGGAACTACCACGTTTTTGAACGCAATCAAAAAATTATTTCTCATAAAAATCGACTTATAACACCTACATGCTGTATCCGATTGTAATGATTTTTTTCACAGATCCTTATTTTATGAATTGATATATTCGTGTGAAATTTGAGCGTAATCGAAAAATTATATCTCATAAAAATCGCAGTTTTACGTTTTCCTTCGATTTTTTAAAAAAATTCCTCGACTCCTACATGCTTAACCTGATTGTAATGATTTTTCACAGAACCTTAATTTTATAAATAAATATATTTGTGTGAAATTTGAGCGTTATCGAAAAATTATTTCTCATGAAAGTTGCAATTTTACGCTTTTTTACGTTTTAAACAAATTACGCTCATCCAACAACGCACCTGAAAAAAAGTTTGCGAAGCTTACAAATTACGCTCATCCAACAACGCACCTGAAAAAAAGTTTGCGAAGATTCCATTTCACCACACTGAAAAAAATCCGGAATGTTTTTTTCTTTTTTTTCTTATCTTATCTTTTTTTTGGTATATTTGTGTGTTTGTTATCACGATTCCGGCTAAACCGATACTCCAATTGCGATGAAATTTTCTGGAGGCCTTCGAAATTTCTAAATTTAGAACTGCCACGATTTTAAACGCAATAAAATAATTATTTCTCATAAAAATCGCAATTTTACCATTTTTTCGATTTTAATCCGATTGTAATGATTTTTTCACAAGACCTTTATTTTATGAATCAATATATTCGTGTGAAATTTGAGCATAAGCGAAAAATTATTTTACATGAAAGTCGCAGTTTTACGATATTTTTCTATTTTTAAAATTTCTGCGACTTATAACACCGACATGCTTTACCTGATTGTAATGATTTTTTTACAGAACCGAAATTTAATAAATTCCTATATTGGGGTGAAATTTGAACGCAATCGAAATATAATTTCTTGAGAAAATCACAATTTTACGCTTTTTTTGTTTAAAAAACATACGCTCATCCAACAACGCGCCTGAAGGAGCGTTTGCGAAGCTTCCTTATATAAATTTCATCCCTAGAAACTTTTCACCAAATAGCAGTAATATTAATCTTCAGCTTTAAAAATTCAAAGATCCAACCCCAATGGCATACAAAGTCACCATAAAGCGAGTTGAAATTGTAAAATGTCCCGAGTTTTTTCTTGATGGCAAAAGTTTCATGTAGGAAATAATAGGAAAAATGTTAAATCCTACAGGAATCTTGTCTGGATTGCGGGAGGTCTGTGATGATAATTCTTCCGCAAGTCAAAACTCAAATTGCCTCAATCCCATAACATTACTCTCTCTCTCTCTCTCTTCTCTCTTTCTCTCTCTCTCTCTCTCTCTCTCTCTCTCTCTCTCTCTCTCTCTCTCTCTCTCTCTTTCATTGCCTCTTCTCGTCCTGTCTCACTCACAGAGCTAGAAAACCAGAGAGAGAGAAACATAAATGGGTTGGGACTTGAAACCAACACTCACTAAGTCGACAACATTCATGCGTTAGATCATGATGCGAGAGAGCTTCCTCATTGCATATTGTCATGTCCTGTAGAGTACATGTTGACTAAATATTAATTATCTCGAGGTCCAATACATTTCGGAATGCAATCAGGGAACATACGTGAGTTCATTTAGGGTCAAGACGTCTAGTTACTTTCCGGTGTGGCTCATTTAGTCGCAATACAGGAAGGGAATCGACCGACAAAACGCTGAATACTAAAGATTGCACAACTAAATAGTGCTAATAAATCGGACTTTGATTAAGTGGACTGAACGGAAGAGTGCTGAGGTACGTAGAGACGTTCGTTGAGAACAGGGAGACGAGTGACAACCGTGGACGGAGGAGGTCAGGACAGAGCACAAGAATCGCAACGTGAACCACAAGTGTCCTGGAAGAGTTCTAAGTGAGGATTACCGGATGAAGAACCAAAAAAAGGATTAGCCGTAAGAAGGGGTTTAAGTAGAAAAAACATGCCGGGTTCGACATCGGGTTTCCGGGGAGAGCCAGCCCCTTAAAACTCCAGGAACCAAAAGCTTTCGGTAACCCATGCCCCACCCCTTATAAGTCATGAGTCAGTAGAGGATGAACCCCCGGTCGCCAGAGGAACTCATGGGTTCGACCCGGCCAAAAAGGGAGGGACATATGTTATCTTTAATACAGGGGGTCTTTTTAAGTGATTCACGTCAAATTTACTGTGTCTCATCCCCTTCATGAACCCCCCTACCCACGACCTGGTCCGTGCTAGTTTTTTAGGCCAAAAGAGTACTGCTACGCCCCCATTTAAACACCCTTTTGGCGACACCATCCCACCCAAAAGGGGCCAAATTAGCTACGTGCAATATTTTCACCAGAAATTTATAATAATTTTTATTGGGGGGTCGAGCACCCCCGTAAAAATGCAGCACCATACCCAGAACTAAATTTTGTGATTCAGTTTTTAAAAAATACTTTCACTTTTTACAAAAAGTATAAAATAACACATTGCTTTCTTTTTGAAGACAGAAATAACTTTTTCAATTAAAAAGTACAAAAAAGAGGAGCGATGTACTAAATCAACAGATTGTCAAAGGGGAGGATACACAAATTAAATGACCTGTTTTGGTGGAGGTGCCGGGGTTCAAAGTCTGCTGCCCCCCCAGGGCCCCAAGAAGTTCTGGTGCCTTTTTGTGGACAAGGTTTTAAGAAGTGACAATAAGGGTGTTTTCCCAAAACGGACACTACCCTTTACGTAAATCCTGTTTGTGAAAGTAAATAAACAATAATAAAATAAAGTAAATTCATATTCAGAGTCTCTTCACTCATCAGTCGGGGGACCGATTTTCAGCGAAATTTAAATTAAATTAAAAGAGATAAGATCATACCAATTCAATCACTAAAATTATATCATATACATATCAAATATATACATCTATAAGGTTTCGTTACATAATATGCACTCGAACAAATCGAACCAATCAAGTAAGAAAACTTTAATAGTTGATAGGAGAACGTCTTGAAGTGATATAGGTTATGTGAATCAAGTGAAATCAACTGTTCTAGATCTCAATCGTTAACATACATTACATAGATACGTGGGAACATAAACATAGCACAAGCAGCATTGCATTATGAATAAGGCATCTTAACGTCCTTGGAATACAGTTTTGGTAGTTAGAGAGAGATTGAATATATCTTTTGTACCAAGCATTGCAAAATAATACATTTGGAGTACACCCACACACCCACATAATTCACATAGAAATGTAGCAATGTATCGTATTGATACAATCAGCTATTATAAAAATAAATAAAGAATAAAATAAATAAAAACTTTACATTAGTATTATTGTTTATGGTAGGGTGTGGTGTGTGTGGTGTGGTGTTGTGTGTGGTGTGTGTGTGTGGTTGTGTGGTGTGTGTTTATGTTTTTATGTGTGCCATGAGAGAGAGAGAGAGAGGGAGAGAGAGAACTAGGCAAATAACAGTAAATAATATTGAAGGCCTGCGTTTAATATAATATGGCTTTGTACTATAATACGCCAATATGATGGTGGTAATTTGCTAATGAGCAAGGGGATAGATGCTGTAAAACTGTTTTTGTAACCTCGTCGCCGCCGGCCCTATACCTATGGATTAATCCCCAAATTAAAAGACCTGTTCAGACATCTAAATAAAAAATAAATTGTTTTTAGATCTCCCAAAACCATTTAGGGGGTTATTAATGTCCTAGTGCATTTTCCTTAATGGAAAGTTTCGCAAAGTTTTTTCAGGCGCGTTTTTGGTGAGCGTAATTTGGTGCAGTGAGCTGCCAGGTTATGGGGATTTTTGTTTCTGTAAAAAATCATTACTTATTTAAAAATTTTTTTTTAAAATTTAAAATTAAAATTTAAAATAAAAAATTAAAAACCAAAATTTTAATTTTTTTTAATTAATCGAAATAAAAAAATAAATAAAAAATTCGATTTTCAAAAGAAATAATTATTCGATTCGCTCAAAATTTCACAAGAATATACCATTTAAAAAAAATTGGGGGTTTTTGGTAAAAAAATCATGACAATAGGTAAAGCATGTAGGTGTTATAATAAAAGAATTTTTTGAACAAGAAAAAACACGAAAAAAATTTCGATTTTTATGAAAAAAATTTTAATTTGCGTTAAATTTTTCACACGAATACCAAATTTCATGGACTTAAGGTTCTGAAAAAAAAATTATAAAAATCGGAATAAAGCATGTAGGTTTATAAGAAAAATTTTAAAAAAAAAAAAAAAATAAATCGAAAAATTTGCGATTTTCACGAAAAATAATTTTCCGATTGCGCTCAAAAACGTGGCAGTTCTAAGTTTTAGAGATTTCGAAGTCCTCCATAAAATTTTTATGAAATTTGGAGTATGGGTTTAGCCGAAATGGTGTAAAAAACAAAAAAAAAAAAAAAAAAAAAAAAAAAAACTTTCCCGGATTTTTTCCCCATAGTAGTAAAATGGAATTTTCGTTTCGCTCGTACGCTCATCAAAAAATATTATTTATTTTGTCTTTGGAAAAAACTTTTTGTTTAATACTTCAAGGTAAAACGTGTTACAACGTGAACAGAACTGAGAAGATTCCCCCTACAGAGAAGAAGACGAAAATCGCCGGACACGAACGACAAACAAACCAGCACGATCCAATATGATCCAGGAACTTTACATTGCGAAAGGACGAACAATTTACAGGAAAACGCTTAAGTCCCGCCGTGTTTTTGGAGAGCGTAATTGGGGCATTGAGCTCCATGTGTTTTTTCGGATTTTCTGTTTTCTTGAAAAAATCATTACAATCAAATTTAAAAAAAAAAAAAAAATTAAATTAAATAAAAAATTAAATTTAAATTTTTTAAAATTTTTAATTAATCGTAATTTAAAAAAAAAAAAAATCGTAAAAATTTCAATTTTCATAAAAAAAAATTACGATTGCGCTTAAATTTAACACGAATATATTTTTCATAAAAATAAGGTTTTGTGAAAAAATCATTACAATGGATATGTGTAGGGGTTACAAGTCAAAGAAGGTTTAAAAAGAAAAAAACTGTAAAATTTCGATATTTATTTTTTAAAAAATTGTACGTTGCGCTCAAATTCCCCGAAAATTTTTTTCATAGAATTAAATTCTGGAAAAAAACATTTAAAATCGGGGTAAAGCATATGGTGTTTAATCGAAGAAATTTTTTTTAAAAAACGAAAAAAAACGTAAAAATTTCGATTTTTTATAAGAAATAATTTCCGATTTCGCCAAAAAAAGTGGCAGTTCTAAGTTAAAAATTCGAAGGCCTCCCTAAAAAATTTCACACAATTGGAGTATCGGTTTTTGCCGGAATCGTGTTTAAAAAAACAACAAAAATACAGAAGAAAAAAAAAAAAAAACATTCGGATTTTTTCCCCCAGGGAGTGAAATGGGAAACTTCGTTCGCTCGTACGTATCCAATTTAGGCCTAAACGAATTATATTTTTTAAAAAAGAAAGCAAATAATAAACTCAATAATGTTGCCCACGAGTCAATATGAAGTGAGTAGAACCGTACGATTTTTTTATTTCATGGAAACATGATGACATTTCACTTGAACAAAACTAGCTGTGGGGCCCCATGCATTCAAATTTTCTGCCAGATTTAATAATTTTCATAGGAAAAAAGCTCAAGTCCCGCCGCGGTTTTTTGGGTGACGTATAGGTGCATTGAGCTGCCATGTGTTACGCGGATTTTCTGTTGTTTGTTGTTAAATAAAAAAAATTTTTTAAATTAATTTTTTTTAAATTTAAACGAATTTTTTAAAGAAAAAAAACGTTTTAAAATTGCAATTTTCATAAGAAATAATTATTGATTTCGCTCAAATTAACACAAAAATTTTTTTTCATGAAATGAAGGTTCTGTAAAAAAATATTTCAATAGGATAAAGCATGTAGGTTATAAATCAAAGAATTGTTTAAAAAAGAAAAAAAAAAAACCCTAAAATTACATTTTATGAGAAATAATTTTTCGATTATCTAAATTTCCACGAATATCTTAATTCATAAAATTAAGGTTTGTGAAAAAAAATTTCAATCGGGTAAAGCCCCGTAGGGGTTATAAGCGAAGAAAATTTTTTAAAAAACGAAAAAAAAATCGTAAAATTTGGGTTTTTTTGAGAAAAAAAATTTCCCGATTGCGCTCAAAAACGGGCAGTTTTAAGTTCAGAGATTTTTGAAGGCCCATAAAATTTCATAGCAAACGGAGTATCGGTTTAGCCGGAATGTGTTAACAAAACACACCAAAAAAAAAAAAAAAGAAAGAGGCAAAAAAAAAAAACATTCCGGAAATTTTTTTTCCCGGTAGTGAAAGGAATTTCGCTTCGCTCGCTTTGTCGCTCGCTCATCAAAATTAATAAGTCGCAGCTCCCTCTAAAATACTTTACCATGCACTAATGACATATTTACTACTATTTACCACCATCTATTCAACAAATTCTAACGGTAAAACTAATCCAAATTTTTTTCATTGCATTTGAAGCACAGGTTGGCCTAATAAAATAAAATGAAAGAATTAACAGTAGACCTAAAAGGGCTAGGCCTGGTAATGAGTTGAGCCTAGGGCCATCCCTTTTTACAGATAAATGGGAGTTTTTCATTAAAAGTCATGGTATTAAAATCATTTACTAATAGCCCAGATTATTGATTGCTTTGATATTTCCCTATTATCTATTGCCACCGTACAAGAACCCAAAAAACCCTTTGGATGTGGATTAAAATGTGTATTTTCCGTCAAAAATCTTTTTAACAATACCCAGAGTTGGTAGGGGGCTAAAGCGCCGACTCTGATTCCGGGTGTCCCGGGCTCGAGTACTCGAGCCGGGATCCCATGAAGGGTTTTCCCCCCCCAAAAATTTCCCCTTTAAAAGGGGGTAAAAACCCCCCCCCAAAAAATTTTTTTTAACCCCTTTATCAAAAACAAATATACACTTAAAAGACCGTTTAAAAAAAACAACTTTTAAAATGTGTTTAACACGGATTTTTTAATTTTTGATTCAGAAATTTCAAAATTTGGTGTTTTTGAAATTTCTTAAACCGGCTTTAACCTCTTCTTTTTTGGGACAAGATACTAGGCATATACCCCAAACTAAAAAGCCCTTTTAAAATCGGTCTTGAAACTGTGCCCAAATATACCCCCAAACACGCAAAAAAAATGCATTTCCAAAAACACACCCATTTGGTAATCAGAATTTTGACCCAACCCCTTGCCCAAATTTAAAAAAAAAATATAGAGAATTTACAGGAAAGGCGTTTGAGTTTCGACAAAAAATCCCCTATTTTTTTGGATCAAAATTTCCAAAAAGGGCACGGGGCATAAAGTGCCCCATGTTATTTTTTATGGGAATTTTTGCCGATGGGACCTAGCTCTAAAAATGTCATGTTTGACAATTTTTGGGGGGTCATGGGGCCCCAATAATTTTTGTTAATTTAAATTCATTACTAGTTAGCCCCAAATGAAATATATTTTTGAGTTAGCGGTTAAATCCCCCTTTTTGCCTAGTCGTTTAAGCGAATGCAAGGATTGAGTGGTTTCATTTCCTTTAAAAATACGCTAAACGTAGAGGCACCCGGGTCTACGTTGACCCTTTCCTGAGAGAAAAATACAAAAAATACAAACATCATCCATCGAGTTTCCCTTTTACCCCCGTCTGAGCCCGGGGTAGAATTTAACCCAGAGCATGGCTCTGTAATTACAAGGCGATTTAAAGAAAAAGTTACCATGCAAACATCAGCTATAAAACGGAGTAATTATCTCCGAAAAATAAAGGTGTCCTGGGATCCGTCGTCGGGGACACCCCCCCTTGACGAAACCCCCCCAACGACGATGACGACAATTACACCACGAACGATGACATAGACAATGACGACCGCGACGTGAGAACCCCCTTTCCACCACTTACCCGTGGCTGGTTCTGACCATCATGGGCCCCTCCTCCACATTATAACCTAACGGTTGACGTGTCCTTAATCCAAAAAAACAAACAAAGACGATGAGATCGTGACATAAGAACCCCACGGTAGGATTATAAGGAATATATGAGGTGTAATTCCTGTATTTTTTATTTCAGAGACGTGTGCACCGCATGGAGGAAGTGACTACAAAGACGAGGACGCCAACCTAGCCCCCTGAGGAGGGTCATTCTCCCACTTCCGTGACCCGGAAAAGGTTGTTTGCATGGATTTTGTTTCTTTTAAGGTTTTTATGAAAAAAAATTTTCCCCCATGCCTCTCGCGAAAGTGTGGATTTAGGGTCGAGGATTTAATTTTTTAAGGTCGTTGGAGATTCGATAGTTTTGGCCTTTACACAAAAATGAACGTCGATTTACGCTGGAATAGTAGTTGGGAAAAGTTTGTAATCCGGGGCAGTTTTTGTATATTTCGAGTAGGTATTAGGTAAAAACCCTGTCTCGCCTTTGGTTCACTGACCAACTTCGGCTCCCCTTTGGAAATCTTAGGGTCCTTTCCCTTTTGGTCGTCGCCTGACTGAAGCGTTGTCCACCCTACAATGCGTGTTGGCCCCGTCCGTGCCCTCGTGCTCCCGGCGGAATTTGGTGGGGGCGGTGATGTCGTATTGTGTAACTGTGTTTTCATGGGGGGTAGGGCCTATCACTTTTTCTAAAGTTAGCTTGGTCCCTAGCAAATCTAGTCTGGCTTCTTGTTACTCGCCGTGCGTCAGTGGTAGTTTCGTGAACTGTCTGTGGTGGAAATAATGGTGTTGTTTGTAGTTGTCTTGTAGGAGCTTTATTAAATAAATAAATAATTAAATAAATTAATAAATAAATAGTATTTAGAGTACCCACTCAGTTATATAACTGATTTTCAGTGGGGACAGTAAATCAAAGCGACTAAGCCTATCCTGTAGGCCCTTACTACTTATTACTAGGAAACGCTCAGTTGGACGCGTTGATAAGCGAGCACGTGCTATAGCTAGACCCACATTGCACATTTTTTTAAATTTTAAAATTTGCGACGTTCGCAGCCCACGGGGCCATGTTTCCAATATTAATTATTATCGGCAAGGTATTTGGGTAAACCCGTGGGTAAACCTTTACTTTGTGGATAAAATCCACCGCCATCTAGAGGACCTTGACATTATTTCTTTGTGGAAACTATTTTAACTCTTTGGTAATAACAGAGCCGATAAAGAAGTTTCCCATTGGGGAGGTCCAAGGTCCTCTAGATCTCCGCCACCTGGCGGAGGCTCGTCTAACTCGCTCGTGTGGCCACGAAGTTAGGTCGTCGCAACCCGTTCCACCAGTGGCGGATCTAGGACATAATCATGGGGGGGGGCGATTTGCGTGTGCATGTACAGTCGTGGAAAGGGACTAAGCGTGGCTGCACGGGGGGTCTCCGCCCCCATTAATTGCGCCGCGGCGAACATTTTGAAAATCAAGTTTTTAGATTGCATTTGTGCGTTTTAGAAAAAAGTGTGGGCGGAATGCAACTACCGAAACAATGTAGTTTGTGTCACCATTTTGTCTTTGTCGCATGTCGATCTTACAATTTACCGCATTGGCCTTACATTGCAACTTATTATAAACGTTTTGATCTATTTTCAATTCAGCATTTTATTATTTATTTATTGAGTGAATTATTAAACGTCACTATCCCTTTCAGTAAAAAGCGATTACATAGGAGGACAACTTAATAAATCAAAGTACTCTGATGCAGACACATTTCGAGGCAACACTGACCAACAGAAGAAGTTGATTTTTACTGGGAGTTGTAAATAAATAGCGCCGCAGGCGAAAATTTTGAACTCAGGTTTTTAGAGTCATTTGGTGCGTGCACAATAAATTAATAAAATCCTTTAATTTTAAAAAATCATGGGGGGGGGCGATCACCCCCCCGCCCCCCCTGTATCCCCACTGCTTCCAAAATTTTTGCGCCATAGGGGGATTTGCACGAAAAATGGGGGAAATTTTTAAAAAGTCAGTGAAATCTACTTACGCGCCCTAAATTTGAAAAAAAAAATGACATGTAGTGCCAGAAAAGAATCGCGGCATTTCGGATAAAAAATTGACACGCAATAAAAAAAGCGAGAAATTTGTTGTAATGTAATTTAAAAATAAATAAATTTTTTTAAATACCCTATTTATTTGTGATGTTTATCAATGAGAAATTTTTTCTTACATTTAAAATTTTATTTCTAAAAGCCTGTTTCTGAAAATTTATTCCCAACTTCCTTGTGCCCAATCAAAAAATGTGATAATACTGGGAAAGCTTCAAAAAACGCTTTTTTATGCGCGTTGTTGGAGGGCCCGTAATTGGTGCATTAAGTCCCATGTGTTATGCGGTTTTTTCTGATGCTGTAAAAAAATCTTACTAAAAAAATTTTTTTAAAATTAAAATTTAAATTAAAAAATTTAAAAATTTAACGAAATTTTGTAAATTTTAATTAATCGTAATTTTTTTAAAAAGAAAAGATCGTAAAATTGCAATTTTATAGAAATAATTTTTTAAAAAATTTTAAAAAAATTTGTAAAATTGCGATTATCTTTTAAACAATTTTTCGATTCCGTCAAATAAATAATAAATAAAATTTTTTTTAAATCTCCCACTCAGTTTTTAAATGTTTTTAGTGGGGGATTTAATCGGACCAAGCCAAACCCCGCAGGGGCCCCGACCAATCGACGATGGCGATAACCCAAACCCAAAAATCCAGAATACATCAAACATTAAATTAAAGGTTTTTAAATAATATTACAATCGGATAAAACTTTTGGTGTTAATTAGTCGAAGAAATTTTTTAAAATCAAAAAATTCGTAAAAAATTTCGATTTAAAAAAAAAAAAATTTCCCATTGCGCCAAAACGTGCTTTTTAAGTTCGAGATTTTGAAGGCCTTCAGAAAATTTCCCTCGCATTGGATTTCGGTTTAGCCCGGATCGTGCTGACAACCACAAAAATACAGAAAAAAAAAATTCCGGATTTTTTCCCGTGTAGTGAATGGATCTTTCGCTTTTGCTCGCTACGCCCCATCCAAAAAATGTCTCCACATAACATAAAAAACCAGTGAAAACGGTATTTTTCAAGGTGGCGTTGAAAAATTTCTATGTCGCCGAGAAAAACTCGTTTTAAAAGGGTAACACGATATCTACAAACATAACCCCAATATAACGTTATAGTTTGGTTTTAGCGTAGCGAGCTTTCGAAGATTCCATTTTACTACACCGCAGAAGAAAAAAAAAAGAATTTTTTCCTTTTTTTTCTGTATTTTGTGTGTTTTTAACACTTTCTGGCTAAACCGTACCCAATTTGGATAAATTTTGGGGACCCTTCGAAATTCTAAACTTGAACTGCCACGTTTTTAGCTTTATCAAAAAATGATTTCTTTTGAAAATCGAAAATTTTACTATTTTTAAAAAATTTTTAAAATATTTCTTCGACTTATAAAAAATACATGCATTACCCGTTTGAAAGATTTTTGCCAGAACCTTTTATTTTAGAATTTTAAATATATTTGGGGGAAATTTAAGCGAAATCAAAAATTTTTTTCTCATGAAATCGAAATTTTACTTTTTTTTTTGTAAAAAAATACGCTCATCAAAACGGCTGAAAAAAAGCTTTTTTGCAAAGCTTCCATGGCATTCACCGTTATTACAATCTGGTTTCACCTGTTAACAAACCCCCGTTTTTAGTAATTAATCATTTATGCAAAGTGCGTGAAAAAGTAAAACATTCCCGGGAATGTCGTTTTTAAAAGGGAAAACGACGACATGTCCAAACATAACCACTATAGACGTTATAGTGGGCATCACCTATTATTAAGTGGTTTGAGCCCCGTTGACAAACCCCAGTTTTGTAAGTAAATTAATCATTAGTATGCAAAGTTATGAAAAAATACTAACCCCGGGAAAAATGCTCGTTTTTTAAAGAAAACGACGAATGGCAAACATAAACCCTAAAATACTTTTTAGTGACATACACCCGATTATTATTTGGTTTTTAACCCGTTGAAACCTAGTTTTGAAGGTAAAATTAACTCTTAGTATGCAAGTGTATGAAAAAATACTAACCCCCCGGGGAAAAACTCGTTTTTAAAGGAAAACGACGACATGTCCAAACATAACCACTATATGACGTTATAGTGACATTCACCTGATTATTAATGTGGTTTGAACCCCGTTGACAACCTCCTGTTTTTTAGGTAATCAACTCACTAGTATGCAAAGTGCGTGAAAAAGTACTAGTTACTGCATTCCCGCTCTAGAATTAATCACCAAGATGGCTTCTAATTCGCTGCTGCGACGACCTAACCTAGAGAGTTAGACGATCCTCCGCTAGGCGGAGATCCAGCAGACCTTGGGGGTCCTCCAACTCCCTATACCGCATATAAAATCGGTTTTTGGCGTTTGGAATCTAACGTTCCGCGCGACTCTGTGTGACGATTGAAGGAACTACTTCAATAAAACTACGTCACTTTTCTACTAGTAGTTAATAGTCGTTGACGACAAATGGCGTCAAACGTCAAAATATTAAATACGATCGAATGTTGGCGAATGTTTTCGCATAAAGCAAACTCTCTTTATTGATGAGGATATTTCTGATGTAGTAGACCTAAGCCTAGGACCTAGGCCGACAATCAGGATTGCTTAAGGTTTCGATTTGAATGCCAAGGGCGTACTTACGTCTGAAAACTGTATTGTGGCCTTGGGCCTAGGCTACACTTACGTACGTTAGGCTAAAACAAGGCATATCTCAATTTATTTCGCACGAAAATGTCAGTGACGCCTGCGCAACACTTTATTACAATAATAAATCAAAAGTAAATCGTTTTAAAAGACTAAAGCCCAGGGCTAATATGATTGAAATAAAATTGAAGTTTGACGTTTCGTCTGTCGTTTGTTGATTTCAGCGTCACTGCACATCGATAATATACTGACCGTATTTAGCGTGCAGTGCTTTTATTAGTTTCACATTGGAGCCGCCCTCAGCGCGCAGGACGTTAGATTCCGTTTTGATTTGGGAGTAAGGGGACTTCCCCAAAGGGGAAACTTCTTTATCGACTCTGGTAAAAGCAAATAATACACTGCTTCCTCGATAGTATTTTGATTACTTCTAGGTGGCAGTATATAGTAACCAGAATTCTCGTGCGACTTTTCGTTGCCATGGTTACGTTACTTTTGTTAAAATGTAATTTCTATCTACACTACTTATCGGATCAAAATAAAATTAACATATTCGTGACCGGACGGACATTTTAAATGATTTGGCCACCTCAGATTTTGTCGCCGTTTAGTTTAAAAAAAACTTTTGATTAACTTTAATGTAACTTTTTAACTTTTTGAACGATTTTGAAGAACGAAGCTTGCGGATGGTCCAAATTTCAAGTCGATCCGAGCCTCCGTTCGAACGTTATGGCGAGACATACAAAAAAAAAACAAACAAAACCAGTTACTAATTTTTCCGGCAGAGTCATTTCATTTCACTCTGCCGGAAAAAATAGTCACTGTTTTTTTTTTTTTTGTATGTCTCGCCATAACGTTCGAACGGAGGCTCGGATCGACTTGAAATTTGGACCATCCGCAAGCTTCGTTCTCGATTGAATGCCATAAGTTGTGTGGCACACAGTATAGTAGCATAATATATTCATTTACACATGCCAACGCTTCAATTACATAAACTCAGGCTATAATTGTCAGAAAATTAAATGCATGGATTCATTAAAAACACATAGAAATAATCTACTAAAAATGAAAGTTAAAAAAATGTAAAACCTTTTTACCTAGTAAATATCGTTCCATAACGAGAAAGTGTAAATTAAACAGTTAAAGTTTTTGTAACATAACCTCGAACATAAGGGATTTTCTTGAAAATTTGTAAAAATTAATTTAAATTTCTATCATTTACCTTTCGAATGGTACATTTGAAATTGAAATCGGTCAAATACTTACGAAGATACGCTAGTTTAAAATTCGAAAGCGGCGGCCATCTTGTTTTAGATATGGTCGGTCCCAGCCAAAATATCAAGACTCTCACCATACGAATCGATTGACACCACATACATAGCTCTTTCACCTAAGCTGCCACGGAAGCATGTTTTCATACCCTATGCTCCCCCGCAATCTCAGTAGTTATAAAATGCCATTGATATAATTAAAAATCACATTTTTATTTATTGTAGGCTTAAATCGCAATAGATCAAGCTGATTTTGTTAACAGTTCTTAGTAAACTCGTACCGGATGTCTGTTTAAAATTTCAGCGCAATCTGTTCAGCGGTTCGGCTGATTTTCGACGTACAGACACACAGAATCACAGAATGAGAGCCGTTTGAGTTGAATGGAGACACTCAGTCGCTCCGCTCCCTCGTTTAATTAAATATTTTATTGTATTAATTTTTTTTTTTTTTTTGTATTAAATATTGAATATTTAATACCAGAGGTTTAATTCCATAGTTAAAAAACCCGAAAAAATGCGTAAACTCCTTTCGTGGATACCGAAATGGGAGTTACGTAGGTCTATGGCTTACCATCAAAATTAAATCCGTATTTGGTTAACTCTTCTTGTGGATCCGGGTCCTGAAGAGGGTCACACCGGGTCGAACTGATGTGTACCCTACCACGGCCAACTCCACAAAACAAAATGTCAAATTGCTTCATTTATATAATAATAATAAATAATAAATAATAAAATAATTTATTAGGAGTTGGACTTCAGACTTCAATTTTTAAGCTTTCAATGATATTTTAAACTATGAAACGCTCAGTTGGACGCGTTGATAAGCGAGCAAGTGCTATAGAGAACCACAGAGCACATTTATTTAAATTTTTAAATTTGCGACGTTCGCTGTCCACGGCGCCATGTTTCCAATATTATTTATTATTGTCAAGGTATTTGGGTAAACCTGTGTGTAAACCTTTACTTTGTGGATAAAACCCACCGCCATCTAGAGGAACTCTTTGGTAACAAATCGATAATATTTTGATTACTTCTAGGTGGCAGTGCATAGTGGCCAGCAACCTCGTGCGACTTGTCGTTGCCATGGTAACATTACTTTTGTTAAAATGTAATTTCCATCTACACTACTTATCGGATCAAAATAAAATAAACAAATTCGTGACCGGACGGACATTCTAAATGATTTGGCCACCTCAGATTTGGTCGCCGTTTAGTTTGAAAAAAAAACTTTTAACTAACTTTAATGTAACTTTCTAACTTTTTGAACGATTTTGCCACAAAACTAAAGGCATTCAATCCAGATCAAAGCTTGCGGATGGTCCAAATTTCAACTCGATCCGAGCCTCCGTTCGATCGTTATAGCGAGACATAAAAACTCGTTGCCATGGTAACGTTACTTTTGTTAAAATGTTATTTCCATCTACACTACTTATCGGATCGAAATAAAATTAACATATTCGTGACCGGACGGACATTCTAAATGATTTGGCCACCTTTTGTCGCCGTTTAGTTTGAAAGTAAAACTTTCGATTAACTTTAATGTAACTTTTGCCACAAAACTAATGGCATTCAATCGAGAACGAACCTTGCGGATGGACCAAATTTCAACTCGATCCGATCCTCCGTTAGAACGTTATGGCGAGACATACAAAGAAACAAAAAAAAAAAAAAACGGTGACTATTTGTTCCGCCAGAGTCAAATGGAAACGTTCGCTTCGCTCGCTTAATTATGTTTATATCATTCAAACATTTTTCAAAGAAAGACTTTTTTTCAACCACAATTCTGGGCAAAAATTAGGTAGCTGTTACATTTAACCGCTCGGACATATGAGTAGACTAGGAAAACGCTCAGTTGGACGCGTTGATAAGCGAGCACGTGCTATTTGTTGATGGTCCAAATTTCAACCTGATCTGAATCTTCGTGCGACCGCTATCCATGTAGTATTGTATTGTAATACTACTAAATTAGCTAATGTGCTATAATAAAATACTACTACTACTACTACTACTACTACTACTACTACTACTACTACTACTACTACTACTACTACTACTACTACTACTACTACTACTACTACTACTACTACTACTACTTCTACCCTCAATGACTCGGACACACACGTACTTGCATACAAAAATGTTATGGCGGCTAGCGGTTATATTGATTGTGTGAAAGGTGTGACTAGAGAAGAGTATCGAGGAGGAAATGTTCTCTCGGCAGTCGTGTATTGATCACATATTTTGTGAGGTGTGACTTTTCACCCATTCGCTCATGATTTACACAACTAAAATTACCGATCATTATCTATCGCAGCGGATTTGTATGCCACCTGCGTCTGTTAGTCAAATCGAGGGTCCTTCACATAAAAAATACGTTTTAACGAACAGTGCTAAGGCAAAAATTGGAATGTTGTGATTGGCCAGCTTTAATGGAATTAGATGATGTAATGATCTTTATGAAGCAGTTGTAAAAACTTTAAAAGTTGTTATAAGAGTGCTAGCTGTGCGCCGGCGCAAAAAAGAAAGATGAAAAAAAGTTTGTGGATGACACCTTGTCTACTTAGTGAGCATTAAAGAGAGGGATACTCTATTTAGGAAGTGGAAAAATTGTAAGCACGCCGCTATCAAATCAATGTATGGAATTTGAGTACAAATCTGCGCGTAACATGGTAACTAAACAGATAGTTTGGCTAAATTAAATTTCTATAAGACCAAATATATAGTTCGAGAAATAATCTGAAAGAACATTGGCAAACAATTAGTGGAATCTTGGGTAAAAAGAAAAAACTTTCTGTAGACGAAGTAATCCATAACCATTTAGGGAAAAAAATAGTGACAGGTGATAGCTGATACTTTTGCGAATCATTTGTGAGAGAAGTGAAGGAGATTCAACACAAGTGTGGGCATTCGTACTAGCCGTAACGTTAAAAAAAGTCGTGGAATGCCAATCTTTTTTTTATGCCCCCGTAAGTGAAACACGAATACATCAATTATAGAGATATGGATGAAAATAAACAGCCAGGCTGGGATGGTATCAGAGTTCAGGATTTAAAATTTTTGAAAAATGAGATTAGCCCAGTTTTAGCCAAACTAGTAAATTTATCGATTGAGTCAGGAACCGTCCCCTCAAACTTAAAGATATCAGTAGTTCGTCCTATCTATAAGAAGGGTGATCATATGTCATATTCCAATTATAGACCAATAGCACTCCTCTCTGTTATAGAGAAAATCTTGGAGCGCTGTGTAGCCGACAATTTGTCTGCCTATCTGGAAAAATTTAATATCATTGATAAATTGCAATATGGTTTCCAAAAAGGTAAATGCACAAGTGACTTGCTTGTAAAATTCTCAGACTTCGTTAACACTAAATTAAATGACAACATGCATGTAGTTGCCCTATTTGTAGATTTTTCGAAAGCATTCGATACATTAAACCACAGTACATTAGTGGATATGCTTGAAAATGTTGGTATTAGAGGTCAAACCTTAAAATGGTTCACTAGTTTTTTAACAGATCGGAAACTCTCAGTAAAAAATAGGAGAATGCTTCAGTGAATATAGAGAGGTTGCGACTGGAGTACCGCAAGGCTCTATCTTGGGGCCAATTTTGTACCTGATTTATGTTAACAATATGACTAAATGTGTAAAACACTGTACTGTGTTCATGTATGCTGACGATACTGTTTTGTTTTTTGCTCATAAGAACCTAAAAATGGCTGAATCTACTTTGCAGCGGGATTTTACTCAATTATTAATGTGGACGCACGATTATGATCTCGTTATTAATGCTGACAAAACCAAGATTCTACATATGTGCTCACCTCTGAATCAGAACAGGCATCAACCTCTTAAAATAATATTCCATTCTTATGAGTGTTTGCATGATATCGTAAATGGAAAAAACTGTGTACGGTGTAGTGTTGAAATTGAGTCTGTTGACAGCCATGTCTATTTAGGTGTCTTAATTGATAGATTCATGTCGTGGAGGCCGCATATTATCTCCTTATGCAAGCGTTTAAGATCCTGTGCATTTCAATTATTCAAATTAAAGTTGGGTACTTTCCGTTTAAACTTTTAAGGTCAGTTTACACTGCGATCGCCGAGTCAATCATCTCTTATGGCCTCTTGGCCTGAGGCTTTGCATCTTTAAGCCACGTAAATTTAATAACCAACCTTCAAAACACAATGATTAGAACTATGACACCATGCTTTTTAAAAAAAAATCCAAGATATAACAGCATACAAATGAAATATCACTTTTGCAATGTACTACCTGTATCATACCTATTTAAGTTTAGATTTATTTTAAAATTTTATTTCAATAGACAATATGAAGCAAACGAAAATACGGGGATTACGCGGTCGAAATCAAGAGGGAATTACTTTTTGCCTAAATTCAATAACAAATATGGAAAACGAACACTTTTTTATTTGACACCTGCTATTTTCAACAGCCTACCTGGTCATCTGCGCAATCTAGAAAAGATCTCAGCCATTAAATCTGAATTAAAGTTTTATTTGCTCGATTGTTTATGTGCAGTCTACAACACCTAATCATTCATCTCAATTCCCAATTTGCTTTTATTTTTTATATTTTATTGCAGTTGTTCAATTTACTATTTTCATTATGTATCCTGTTGGTTTGCTTTAAAATTTGATTACGAATGACAAGTCTGTCTGTTTGTTTTTTTGGAGGAGTCTTGCAATATTTAGATACTTGGTGCAAGTATGTAAATTTATTCATCTAATACTGTGTTGCTTTTTGTGTTACCTCAAGAATAATATTTTTATATTCAATATTCAAGTTTTTTTTTTTTTTTTAAGTTTGTTTTGTTATACAGGACGGTGTTTCACTGAATTTGTTCTATTTTTCTTTGTTATTGTTGTAATACCTTCGCACAACACCGTTTGTATGAAATGTACACATTGTTGTGGTTTAAACCACAGACAAGCCTTACTTTAAGGCTTTGTGGACCGAAGCATATAAAAAATGTACACATATGTAATTAATGAATGAATAAATAAAAAAACTACTACTACTACTACTACTACTACTACTACTACTACTACTACTACTACTACTACTACTACTACTATAAAAAAGCTCCGACTTTTCGTTGCCATGATAACATTACTTTTGTTAAAATGTAATTTCCATCTACACTACTTATCGGATCAAAATTAAATTTACATATTCGTGACCGGACGGACATTCTAAATGATTTGGCCACCTCAGATTTTGTCGCCATTTAGTTTTAAAAAAAAACTTTCGATTAACTTTAATGTAAATTTATAACTTTTTGAACGATTTTGCTACAAAACTAATGGCATTCAATCCAGATCGAAGCTTGCGGATGGTCCAAATTTCAACCTGATCTGAATCTTCGTGCGACCACTATCATGAGCCAAAAAAGCTCCGACTTTTCGTTGCCATGGCAACGTTACTTTTGTTATAATGTAATTTCCATCTACACTACTTATCGGATCAAAATAAAATTAACAAATTCGTGACTGGACGGACATTCTTAATGATTTGGCCACCTCAGATTTTGTCGCCGTTTAGTTTTAAAAAAAAACTTTCGATTAACTTTAATGTAACTTTTTATCTTTTTGAACGATTTTGCCACAAAACTAATGGCATTCAATCGAGAACGAAGCTTGCGGATGGTCCAAATTTCAACTCGATCCGAACCTCCGTTCGACCGCTATCATGAGCCAAAAAAGCTCTAGCTTCGTGAGACTTTTCGTTGCCATGGCAACGTTACTTTTGTTATAATGTAATTTCCATCTACACTACTTATCGGATCAAAATAAAATTAACATATTCGTGACCGGACGGACATTCTAAACGATTTGGCCACCTCAGATTTTGTCGCCGTTTAGTTTTAAAAAACTTTCGATTAACTGTAACTTTTTAACTTTTTGAACGATTTTGCCACAAAACTAATGGCATTCAATCGAGAACGAACCTTGCGGATGGTCCAAATTTCAACTCGATCCGAGCCTCCGTTCGAACGTTATGGCGAGACATAAAAAAAAAAGCTAGTGACTATTTTTTCCGGCAGATTCAAATGGAAACGCTCGCTTCGCTCGCTTAAAAATATGCTACTGCATGTTAAGAATATTTATTATCATAAATAAAGTAACTTAAGAAGTGTGTTGGACTTCAAATTAGAGGATAGTAAAATAGAATTAAGTTCAGTCTGTTTTTATTTTTTTAAATGTATTGTATATTGTGTAAGGTATATTGTGTGTGTATTTGTATACACACAACCGGGTACAACTGCTGCCATTAGACTCAATTTCATCTTCAGAATGAATGATTTCATCCTGAATGATTATAGGGAACCACTAGGACATTAACGGAAGACGAGGCTAAACCTCGGTCCAAAGCGTATTTACCTTATGTGAAGGGTACAACAGATAGAATCGGTTAAATTCTCACACATGAAGTAAGTCAATCTACAGACCACAGGAATATTTGTGCCTTGTTAGGGCCAACTAAATATACCACCCCCTTGGAGTGCCGAGAAGATTACAAAATTCACTGTAGGTCATGCAAAGGTGTATATGTTGGACAAACAGGCAGACATGTGTCCCACCGCGTGCGGGAACACATGTTGGCGACCAAAAATGGTGACTCTAGATCTACGACTGCCCAATAAACCATCAGGGAAATCCATGTTTTTGATTTTGAGAATACCATAATAGCAGCTTCAGTCCCTCATTTGTATCCTCGCATAATAAGAGAGGCTATAGAAATTGAAAAAAAGAGGACATGTGTACAAGAGGGATGATAGCCAAAGACTAGCAACGGCGTGGAAACTGATCCTTAGCAAAGTTAAGAGTGACATGATTTGTAACCAGGAAAACGCTCAGTTGGACGCGTTGATAAGCGAGCACGTGCTATACAATTTGTTGATGGTCCAAATTTCAACCTGATCTGAATCTTCGTGCAACCGCTATCATGAGCCAAAAAAGCTCCAGCTTCGTGCGACTTTTCGTTGCCATGATAACGTTACTTTTGTTAAAATTTAATTTCAATCTACACTACTTATCGGATCAAAATAAAATTAACATATTCGTGACCGGACGGACATTTTAAATGATTCGGCTACCTCAGATTTTGTCGCCGTTTAGTTAAAAAAAAAAAACTTTTGATTAACTTTAATGTAACTTTTTAACTTTTTTAACGATTTTGACACAAAACTAATGGCGTTCAATCCAGATCGAAGCTTGCGGATGGTCAAAATTTCAACTCAATCCGAACCTCCATTCGACTGCTATCATCAGCCAAAAAAGCTGCGCGACTTTCCGTTGCCATGGTAACGGTACTTTGTTATAATGTAATTTCCATCTACACTACTTATCGGATCAAAATAAAATTAACATATTCGTGACCGGACGGACATTCTAAATGATTTGGATACCTCAGATTTTGTCGCCGTTTAGTTTGAAAAAAAAAACTTTCGATTAACTTTAATGTAACTTATTAACTTTTTGAACCATCCCTTATAGTTTGTATTATTTTTACCTTGATTTCCAGCATTCACCATGAAGGCACCTAATGAGTTATCAGCATGGAATTTGGCATGATGTTATATACTTATATGAAAAATAATTCGTCGCGATGCAAGCGATATTCCACCCCCAACATCCCCTAAATCATCCCCTAAAATTAGAATAATTCATAGCTCTAACCCAAAATTGTATTTTTATTCAAAATAGTAAATTATGTTTTAATGTGTTTTAACCCAATAAGCATATTCTCATTTCCTAAACAACACTTTTTCAACCCCCATCCCTAATAGTTTATATTATTTTTACCTTGATTTCCAGCATTCACCATAAAGGTACCGAATGAGTTATCAGCATGAAATTTGGCATGGTGGTACATAATAATCCGCCAGGAGACAAGCGATATTTCACCCCCACTGTTCCCTGACCACTCTTTACTTTGGGGAAAACGTTCTGTTGTATTTATTTCAATTTTTAATATTTTAATTGCTGATATAAAATTATGCGTCAATGTGGTATAGTCCGGTCAACAAATCATTCACACAAAAACCCAAGACGACATTTACCAGATTGAATTAATAAAAACATTGAATATTGCCAACTAGGCCTACTGTAGATTGAAAACAAAAAAAAAGATGGTCGCTTTTTGTTTATAAACAATCTGTTTTAGAGGCACTGTATCCACCTTTACACGTATTTCACATATTTCAAGCTTTGCTATGAAACAAACAACAAAAAGATGTGATATCCCCCCAAAATACAAAAATTTGTAAAAAAAAAAAAAAACGGCAGCCAAGCTCTCCTTCCAAAGTCTTCGGCTGTGAATGCTGTGAGATATAGAAGTTGAGCCAAGCATTTCATTCTTTCTCCCTAGTTTCGCATTGAAAAGAAGTAAGATCATTTCGCCTGTTGACGAGCGCCAAGCCACCATATTTCGTGGTAGAAAAAGGTTAAAATTTTAAACTCAAATCATAAAAAATTACTTGGCTATTGATTTTGGTACGAGGACTCTAAAAAGTCAATGGCCAAGTAATTTTTTTATGATTTTGAGTTTAAATTTTTACTTTTTTTTACCCCGAAAATGGTTGGCTTGGCGCTCGTCAACAGTCGAAATGATCTTACTTCTTTTCAATGCGAAACTAGGGAGGAAGAATGAAATGCTTGGCTCACTTCTATATCTCACAGCATTCACAGCGAAGACTTAAAGGGAAATTGGGCCTTTTTTTTTTTTTTTTTTTTTTTTGT